>CM042188.1:588337-624038 GCA_023539305.1 Ilex asprella
TCTAATCTGATTATCACTCTTTCACTCATCTTTTTTCCCCACAAACCCTAGAACGGCACGAGAGGGGGGAGGATGTCGGACCTTCCGCTTCCAGCCGAGTTGATCACCGCGGAAATACTCTCGCGACTGTTACCGAAACCTCTCCTACGTTTCAGGTGTGTATCGAAATCATGGTGTGCTGTAATAGACGAGAAGACGGTGGCCGCGTCGGATCTTCCAACGTCGTTGATCATCGATATACTCCAGAGAGTGCCCGTTAAATCTTTTCTACGTTGCAGGTGTGTATCAATGGAATGGCGTGCTCTAATTGACGAAGAGATTTTGCTATTAATAACATACTTTCAGAATGCATATGAACCATAAGAATGCTTAGAGCTTGGCTTTTGGCGCTATGATCTTCTTTAACTATAACTATAATACTTGTGTTGTCTACTGTGAATCAGAAGAAAAAAAAAATTAGGGTTATTGTCATAATTTTACGTTTTTACTGCTTTTACAATTTATAATTGTTGCCAGTTTCCTCTTAATTTAATTATTGTTGAACTTGAAGTTTTTTTTTGTGAATGATTGCATTATTCTGTTTTGGTTCTATAAAAGGGGTTGATGCAGGTCAGATATTCACTGTATGCAGTAGCAATGTGCAACAACTTATATTCACCAATTGCATTTACATGTTCTAGGAAGCAAGCAAATCCTGACCTAAAATCAATCAATAGACCGCTTGTGTTGTGCGCTGGTAGAGCACCTCTCTGGGGCTAAATGAGCATTGGCCTCTGGATTTTCACAAGCAATCCACATTTGACTCTGTTTTAGCACCAAAAGTGGTTTTATTCATTGGGTTGGAATTTTCACACTTGACGGAAAATATCCTTTGGTAGTGGCAGCAGAACTAGAACACAAGTTGGCGATAAAAATTACGTCAATAGATCACATGATCAAACCTCGTCAATCCCTCAGAATTGTTATTCCAATAATTACATGTTTTATGTACAAGAAGTGAAGAATAGCCCAGATACTAAAATTCCAAGTGCAACACTCACCAGGGCATATCGGATATACATAAATAGTCTTTATTATTACTAGAACGAAAGCAAGTTCAAAATATGATATGATTCTCCAAACCAAGAGACCACATCTCATCACACCATATCAATCAAATTAACCCTCGTGGACCAACAAATCCTCCTGTGTAGAGTGTTCTTTTCTTCTTAACATGGACCCCAAGGACTAACATAAATTCTCTTGTTCCAAACAAACCTCAAACTTAATTTTAACCATAATTAAATAAACAAACAAAACTAGAAATCCAAAAACAACCGACTTTCACATGCAAAACCTCTTAAATACCCCAACTTAGTTCAACTATGTCTATTCCTCAGTCTTCACAGCAGGAACATCGCCTGTGCTAGCAGATTCAGCTGGTTTCTCTTCTTCAGTGACCAGTTCCTTGGCCAGAGTTGGAGCTTCCGGTTCCTGAGCCGGAGCAGGAGCTTCCGGTTCGTCGGTGGTGGCAGGAGTTTTTTCTGGGGTCTCCTCAACAACAGGCTCTGGTTTAACCTCTTGAGTGGTTTCTTCTGTTTTCTCTGCCCCTTCCTTTTCTGCTACTACTTTTGGTTCCTCGACTTCAGCTGGAGCTTCAGCTTCAGCAGCAGCTGGTTCCTCTGCTGGCGCAGCATCTGCTATTACTTCCTCAGCTGGTTCTGCAGCCACCGGCTCGGGAGCTGATGGAGGTGGCGCAACCACCACCACTTCTTCTTTGTGTGTTTCCGGGATGGCGCTAACCACAGTTGTAACATTCTCTGTCACTGGTTCAACCTGAAAGATCCAGTTTTCAATTTGGATGAACAAGTAATTTGTAATTATCTGTCAATTATCAGATGAGCTAAATATAGATTAAATCATCTTCAAGTTATTTGAGCAACATTTTGAATAACGTGTGTTTGTTGTTATTGACCACTCTATAATCTGAAAGCATCTAGTTTGGATAGTATTAAACCATTAGAAGGATCAAACACTATAAACTCAAGTCAACAAGCATTATACCGACATTTTAAGTGGTTCATCAATAAAGACCAACATGTGGTCTAATTCATCCTTGGAGCTCGATCAATGCAGAAAAAGACTGAAATACTATTGATGAGAACTGGCTAGGTGTTTCTCAAATTGGTAACTGTGTTTCCCCACAACATTTTCATCACCATGAAATCAAGGAGAGCATACATATATATTTGCACACACAGATACACACTAAGTAGCTTGAATGCTGATATGATCTGCCATAAGAGCAGATGACAAACTTTGACTCAAAATGAAAGCCAAAAACAGTAATTAGGCCAAACAATTAGATACCTCAACAGTGGCCATTGGAAAGCAAAGGGAAGTATGAAACTAAACTTGGATTATGGGAATATAAGAATTGGAAAGGGAAGGAAGACAGAGAGTGTTTGTGAGAGTAAAGTAAAGAGAAATGGTCTATAAGAGAGCTATATATAGAGGTGTGAAAGGGCATAGAATAATGGGAGAGAGGAATAGGAGCACTAAAGAATCTTACATCTCACATCACTTCCATAAAGAAGAGATTAGCATGTCTAGTTGTAAATGTTTTTACTTTACAAAAAAATATAGTATTTATTGTTGAGTTTCTTTAGATTATTAGTTCTTTGTTAAACTTTAGTGGAGTGGCATTGCCACATGGTGGAGGCCATTTATGATAGTCATTATATATTTTTCTTTTGAGTGGTTTATTCTGTGTTTTGCTCAGTAGGGCATGAAGGTGACTCAGACTATCATGCTTTCATGTTCTAAAATTTCCATTCGACCTTTGCCATTATCTTTGTAAATACCCTTTTAATAACTAGTTAGGCCCCAAGATAGTCTCTTGCTTTAGGGACAGCATATAAGAAAAAAAATTATATTGTGGGCACATCAAATATATACAACTTTATTTTGAAATGAGATATTCTTTAATACATTTTTTCTTCAATTCTCGTCTTGATGCATCATCTATTCTCCATTCAAGTGAGACGTTCACTCATTAATGATAAATGACGTGTCAATAAAGAAATAAAAAAAAATATATTTATTGGAGATTATCCAAATTCCTTCTCTCTCTCATGTGTAGAAAGTTTGTATAAGAAATTCAAATCCGTAACCTCCATTTTGCAATAAAAAACAACCTTGTATATATAGGGGTAAAATCACAAAATACTTTACCTGTGCATTGTAGGGTCAGGTTTAATACATTCACTGTTGTAGTCAAATCAAAATGTTTCATGACATGATAATTAATCACTTGATGTGTGGACATAACCCAAAAGCCAAACAATCGGGACTAGGCTTGATTCATTGGGATGGGACCTACCTTGTGATATTGGAATCAAATTTAATCTCGCTATTAAATTTTTATAATTCTTTTCAATTTATTCTTTCTCTTATACCGATGAATTCTCAGTTGATTTTCTAAGTTTTGACGTGAATTTTGGGATACTTGCATAATTTTTCAAATCTTACCTAAATTCACAATGCATAATAACTTTTAAGAGATTTAAATTAATTATCCAAAAAAAAATGAAATTTGAAAAAAATAGTAAAAGAAATAAAGGGGTAATTGGAATCGGAAAGTTCCAGATCATCACTGACAAAAGGATCGGGTCACCAAAATTCATCCAAATGCAGAGGTGGCCACTTTTTGATACACTCTCCCATCGCCTTTTGCTTTTGAAACCGTCCTTTCTAAAGTTGCATCCTTGTGGGTCCGACTGAACATGGTTTTCCAGGTAGTACACTCGTGACATTGGGACCCACATTACAGCAGGTACTATTTGCCACGGTGGATCACAGTCATTGGTCTGACCATGGCCCACCTCACGATGCCACCAATGACCAGATCTCGAGGAAAATATATACTTAATTAAAGCTTTGCATGAGAATGCTAATTAGATTAGCTCCAAGAGTATTTTCGTCGTATTTCGTAAAGTAATGGAAGATCCACCATTTTGGGATGTTAAAAAAATTTGGTGCGACATCACGATGTGACATAAATACGTTGTCATTTTTTTTTTTTTGTGATCATATTTCATGCTTATTGTCCATTATAATTTTACAATGTTACACTTGATTAAATTATACATAATAAATTTAATTCAGATTTGTTATAGAAAAGTGATCAATCAATGAAGAAATAATCAAATAAAATTGTCATGCCCGGTCCCAGCCAATAGCTGTGTGCGAAAGTGTTCGTTGCCCCGTTGTCCAGATGTATATACTCTGTAAAGCTAAAATTTTAAATAAGTTGATTGAAAGTTGGACGGTGAAAGGTCCCACCAAATGGACCCCACAAAGTTTTTTTTTTCCTTGGAAATTGACCCCACAAAGTTAATTTGTGCTATTTGACCGTTGTCAGGACAAATAGTAGTATGCCATGTGTATGGTTGAGCATCGGACGAAAGAGTCTGTTTCTGTTGGCTCTTATGTTTGGTTACACATCACCGATGGACGGACGTCGTTTGATTGACCCCACCACCGATCTTCTGATTTCCAGTAGGTGGCCCACGAAGTGTATCATTTTGGGGGTTGATTAAATGAACCAATCAGGTGACCCTATTTGGGACCCGCAGGTGAATATTAATTGCTCTTCATATACTTTTATATAGTAAAATCAGTTTTTTTTTTTTAAAGACATTCTTGTTCTTATCAAATTATTTATCAAAATTTATATAACAAATCACTGTAGATTGTCAGATTAACAGTTTCCACGAACCTCTATCGACTCTCACTAAACATTCAATGCATTAAATTTCACTATATTATTTAACTAGTTATTCTCCGTATTTGAAGACACGGAGTAATAAAAAAATTAGTCAACATATTTGTATTTACACATAAAATTAAATTACAAACATAGAAGAAAGATAAATAAATTTAAACACTGATTATAATAAGAGTAAGCGGTTGTAGTGGTGGTGGACGACATTGGTGATGGTGGAAGACAATGATGATTATAGTGGGTAAGACGACGACCGTGGTGGTAATAGCAGTTGTGGCTGACAATGGTGATGGTGGTAGTGGGTTTTGAGTGACGATGATAATAATGACAACCATGAGTGGCAACGATGGTGATGGTGGTGGTGGTGAATGACAGTGATAACGATTAGCAATGGTCGTGGTGGGACGACAACGGTGGTGGTGGGCTGTGATGATGTTGGTGGTGAGCAGCGATGAATGTTTCTAGGCGATATTGTAAATGAATTCAATATTAATTAAATATATTTTGACACAATACAACTTAAACATTGCATAACACCACACGACACAACTCATTGAAAATATTTTTTCCTTGTTTTTATTTTGACTCTCTCTCTCTCTCTCTTTCTCTGGTGGGGGAACAAGAAAACATCCATTGCCTCTCGGCATATTCTTACGTATGAAAATAGTGCTTTAACTTTGAAGTGTTAAAGACTTTTCCTTCAATCTTGGACCGATCATTGTTGCAAATCTAAAGGGATTATATTTCACCTCTTTCTATGTTTCTCTCCTTTTTCCTCACAACATGATGGAAGCTCTGTGTAGTCTGCACTGTACACCTTCATTTTCCTTTCCATATCATTCCTTTCTTTTCCCTGTACCCTCTATTTAGGCAACTGTTTTCTTTCTAGATTATCAAAAGCAATACCCCTCACACGTAGGCCTATTTATGGAACGACGCTTATTCAAATTTAAATCCAATTAAGTTCACATATATTGGTATTACGACTAATAATTTGAATTCATATTTGAATCTATTGTCACCCTATGCAATTATTTAATTATTTGATGAATTAATTGAGTGTACTTATGTTTAATGTGCTAAAATTGATGTCTACTTCATTTATTCGGACAGAGACATTTTGACTTTTATCGTATTCATTTACAGATTATGAATACAATCTTTTTGAGGATATTTATATTAGAGTTTTCAAATTGTCAAAGTCGATCTATATTCGCTTTGTTAAGAGTCGACTCGTACAAACTATTTTCTTCAATTAGTCACAAAAAAATTCTTAAACATTAGATTATATGTATGGGGAGCTGGGAGGCCAACAAAATCAAATTGCATCTTCAAACACCTTGCCACCATTGTATGAGGAGTAGCATTCGAAAAGATTGGTATTCATCTAAAGTTCACATAACCTTTAGCAACCTAGATCATGAAATCCACACAGAAAACAACACTCCATCCTAATAATGATTTAGGTCTATGGAGACAACTTCTTTTCATCAGTCATGACTGGTCGGTAAATACCTTTATTCTCTTCTTTTTTCTCTTCACTTTACCTGATAACCTGGTCCAGATGTAAAAGTGTTGCATAATAAGTGGTTCTATTACAGTAACTTTCAATCAAGCTTCGAAAAATCCGATGTTTGTGCCGCCAAAATAGGTTAATTGCCATCTGAAATTATTATTCGGGTAGGCAAAATAATTCAATGCTCATCTCATGTACGGGATTTGGATTACCTGCAATATATTTTTTCTTACTTTTCTTCGGTGGTAGAACACATGTGATGAATTTATATGGACACGTTGTACAAGTGGTCTCTATCATTAAATGGGAAAATATTGTTTGAACACTTCTAAGATCATCATGGGAGTGAACATCCTGAATGTGAACGACTCCATATCAATCTCGAGTTGGAGGACATTCGCCTCTACTATACTTTGGTGAGGGTGATGCCTTAGCAAAGATTTTACCTCAAAGCCCGAAGCCCTGTACCTCCTGACACATCTCTAGAACTCCAACAAAAGATACAAGGATGACTTGCTCGTCTTCCATCTTTCAGGGCTATCTACTTTAAGGCTTATGTAATATATAAGGAAGAGCCCTCTTAGGGCCTATTTGCGGCCAATGGGAGAGAGGAATCGGCCCGAAGTATGCCAATTTGTGGTGTCCCAAGCAATGACAGATTGCGAGTATCTCTCTCTCTCTCTCTCTCCTGCTTCTTGTACCTCGTCATATTTTTCCTTACTTCTAATTCCTTATCTTTTTGCAAGAGTCATTGACGCCCCTCCTCCTCAGAACCTCGTCAATCTCGCCGACCTCTTCACCATTTGGGGTTATGTGGGAAATGGTCTTGGCCGAGTTGCTCACGTGCTATTGGATTACACACTGGGATACAAAAAAAATTTCCAAACTCCTCAAGACTTTGACCCAGTGAGGTGGAAGGAGCTATCCGGAGGGAACTTGGAGGAAAACCTTGATCGAGCTACCGACGCCAAGGTAGAAAGGGCACAAGACGAAACCATCGATGCCGAGGCACTAAGAGCACAAGCCACTACCTCCAACGCCGACACAAGCACCTCCGGTAGGGATAACTGGCCCGACTTAAAAGTTCTTCAAAACCTCGAGGAAGAAACGTCTTAGAGCTTGCCATGTCCAACTAACCCCAACTTACTCTTGACATGATCAAAGCCAAAGCCGCCCTCGTCGAGGCCCAGGGACACTTTCTCTCATCATGGCCAGACTCGTCCATCTTGAGTTTTGATCCCAAGGATAGTGCCGCCAAGTGATCAACTTTCTGTCGACGCTCCAATTGTGCCAACACCTTACCACAGCCATGTCCACAACAGGGATCCTCAAGTTGAGGAGAGAAAGATCAAGCAAAGAAATGATGTCATTGATCGTGGCATGAGTGCACCTTCGCCTACGCCGTGAGTGAAGTTCTTCAGTTTGACGCCGACATGGAGATTCATAGGGCGTCTGAAAATAACCAACTATTATGTTTCCTCATTCAGAACTCCCTAGTGGTAAACTCAAAACACTTTTGAATTTTTATGTTGATTAGCTTAACCTTTGTGGCTGACTTCCCCCCTTCTTTGCTTTCTAGGCGGCATAATAGACTACCGTTGATTGGGATAGGATTTTCGATCAGGGGCCGCCCTCAGAATAGAAGCCCTGTGGGTCTGGAACGTCCTGTTTTCTTAGTATCCGGCCCAACGAGAACAACCTCATCCAACGTATAAGGGAAGCCCAGGCGAATTTAGTTGTCCAACCCAAGCTGAACCCTAACACTGAAATGCACCCCACCAAGCCACGCGTCCAAAAGGACAGGGGGACCACCTCTGTAATCAAGGACAGACAAATCCGCCTGCTGGGAGTGGTGGTGCGGATCGTCATAGGAACAATAATCACAGTGGCGCCGGCTAGCAGGGTCCTATGACAGAGAGAGGACGAAAGGTCCCCACCAAATCGAGAAGTAAGAGGAGGAGTTGCCGAAAAACTCTAGAGCAGGGACTAGTATAAAAAGAACAGTATTGCTCTACAATGAGGGAGAGGAAGACCCTTAACACAGAACCTGGGTTTTAGACAAAAGGAGCATCCCATTGTCCAGCTGACTGTAATCCTCAGCCAGACCCTCTACCCCATTTTCCCGATAACTATTAGAAATTAATATACACCTTCAAGAAGTAAGAGGCTCCATTATAGTGGACGTAACCTCAGTCCGTCAGCTGGGGCGAACCACTTACCTCTTGTGTCTTCTCTAAATTTTTGGTTCGATTAATCACCCCAAGCACATAACTTAACCCATCAATTCGCTCGCCGGTCCTCGGGCTTGGGCCGTTCAATCCCAGTTATCATCAGCTGGCGCCGTCTGTGGGAATGTCTTGCATCGTTTCGAATCTTTATTTATTTGATGGTTTCAACTCGGAATACGAGTAAAGCTCCAGCCAATCCCCAAGCCCATCAGAATGTGCCAGAAAACCCCCCGGACACAGAAGGAGATGTTGAGAATCGCCCCCTGCCGGCGAAACTTCCTCCTCCCAACGAGCTAGAGGTTTATCGTCGAACCACGGTTCAGCTAATGAAACAGAACCAGGAGCTGATGGAGTGGATACAAGCAAACCAGCTCCCTCAACCCCAGCCAGCATGCCAAGAGCCCCTCCCCCAGGCAGAGCGCAACGCCCCCCTCAGGAACGCCAAGCTCTAGCTAACGGGGTCACCGAACTTCATGAGTATAGCCATTCAAGAAAGAACTGCAGGAAGAGATGCCCCGAAGAACGCAATGAAGATGAGGCCCATAGCAAGGCTAGGCCCGCCAACCAAGAAAACATACCCTACCACCCGCTGGACGCCATGGATAACCTTCTGGAGCAGAAACTGCACGAGCTCCAGTGGGAGCCAGGAAACATAAAAGAGGCAGTCAAAGGAAAGGGCCCCGACATTATGGATGCCTTGGTCCAACAAATCGAACCACCCTTTACCCTTGAGGTCCCCTGTTTCCCTCTCCCCTAGAAGTCCCGAGTACCGTCAGTAGAGGCGTTCGACGGGACTAAAGACCCGATCGACCACCTGAACTCATACAAGAACCAGATGGAACTCCAAGGCTACCCAGGCCCAATACGCTGTCTGGCATTCGCCATCACACTCAAAGGGTCGGCGATAGCTTGGTTCAACCGTTTACAACCCGCATCAATCTCATCCTTCAGGGAGCTGTCCATACAATTCGTATCACATTTCATCGGAGCTAGGACATACCGGAAGCCGTCTTATCACCTGCTGAGCGTAAAGCAAGGGACTAACGAATCCCTTCGGAGCTACGTGCAGCGCTTTAACTAGGAATGCCTAAAAGTAGAAAGCGTGGACGACAAGTTTGCACTGACCACTTTCATGTCAGGGCTCGGTTTACAATCTAAGGATCTCCTGTTCTCGATAGCTAAGAACCCGTAAGTTACCATGACGGAGGTCTTGGCTAAAGCCGAGAAATACATCAACGGAGAAGAGGCCCTCCGCTTAAAAGGGAGTGCGACGCCGATCGAAGGAGACATGAAAAGAAGGGACCGAAGTCCTAGGAAAGAAGGAAAGTTTGATCGATCCCCAAAACGGGATCGTTCGCCTAGAGAAAGGAGAGAGCCCTCCCCGAAGAAAAGAGGCAACGTCCGGGATCGCCTAGGACCACCCCTATAGGATTTACAACTGAGGTTCTCACTAGCGCGGCTTCCCCCCCTCGTTACCTCTATTGCTCAAGTTCTCCATGAAGTCCA
This sequence comes from Ilex asprella, assembly GCA_023539305.1. Lineage (NCBI taxonomy): Eukaryota > Viridiplantae > Streptophyta > Magnoliopsida > Aquifoliales > Aquifoliaceae > Ilex > Ilex asprella. The sequence continues at coordinate 598,353 of CM042188.1, forward strand.
AAACGAGAGATACATTAGGTGCCCGCCTCGGATGAAGTCCGACCCTAGCAGATGAGACCCCGCCAAGTACTGCGAGTTCCATAAGGATACGGGCTATGAGACTAACGGTTGCATCCAACTCAAGAAAGAAATAGAATACCTGATCCAGAGGGGCCACCTGCGCCAGTACGTGGCAAGAGATGGAAGGGCCCAAGATAATCAAGGATGAGAAGCCCGAGCTGCCGCAGCAGCGCCTCAACAGCACCAGCAAGCCATCAGTGAAATCCGGGTCATCTCCGGAGGTTTCGCAGGGGGTGGCAAAACCAGCTCGGCGAGAAAGGCACATGCTAGAAGAGCTCGATCTGGAGACATTCTGGACGTCCAGGCCGTAGCGAAGGCCCCCGTCGAGAGGTTGAAATCACTTTTTTCGATGCGGATCTTAAAGGATGCCACCACCCACACGACGACCCCCTGGTCATAAAAGCGATAGTCGCAAACAGAACCGTACACCAGGTACTCGTCGACAACGGAAGCTCGACGAACATCATATTCCTGTCGACTTTTGAGAAGCTAGATATAGATAAGTCCGCACTAGAGCCCGTGAGATCTCACCTTATAGGCTTTTCGGGTGAGAAAGTCCTACCAATTGGCTCGACAGGCCTCGACAGGCCACGACCACCGCCCGTTTCTTGGTGGTAGACGCGCCCTCTGCCTACAATGTCTTGTTGGGGAGGTCGTCCCTAAAATCAATCAAGGCGGTTCCATCTACATATCACCTGGGGGTAAAGTTCCCCACCGAGAACGGAGTCGGATCGGTCCGGGGAGACCAACGCCTCGCTAGGGAATGTTACGTGGCCTCGATGAGGCAAAGAGAGGTCGAATCAGTCCAGTTAGAAGACCTAGATATGAGGGACGTGCTGGAGATAAGGCCCACTTCGACGGAGCAATTGGAGACCATACAACTAGACAAAAATCCGGACCACATTGTCTTCGTGGGCTCCATGCTGCTCCCCTCGATCAAGGAAAGACTCACCTCGTTCCTGAAAGATAATGTGGGCGCGTTCGCATGGAGACAAGAGGATATGGAGGGGATAGATCCCGCAGTAATTATGCACCGCCTCAGTGTCGACCCAAAGTGTAAGCTTGTAAGGCAGAAGAGGAGAAGTTTCACCCTGGACCGACAGAAGGCGATCAACAAGGAAATAGCAAAGCTACTGCGAGCGAAGGCCGTCAGGGAAGTCGACTACCCGACCTGGCTGGCCAATGTCGTGCTCGTGAAAAAAGTAAATGGAAAATGGCGACTCTGCATTGATTTTACCGATCTGAATTGGGCATGCCCTAAGGATAGCTTTCGGCTACCCCGGATCGATTTAATTGTTGACGCCACAGCCGGGCATGAGCTGCTCAACTTTATGGACGCTTTTTCGGGATACAACCAGATTAAAATGGACCCAGCGACCAGGAGAAAACTTCATTCGTCACGGAACAGGGCACCTTCTGCTACCAAGTAATGTCGTTCAGACTGAAAAATGCCGGAGCTACTTATCAGAGGCTGGTCAATCGAATGTTCTGAGAAAAGTTGGGCTCTACTGTGGAAGTTTACATCGACGATATGCTCGTAAAATCGCTCAAAGCAGAGGCGCATATCCAACACCTCGTGGAGGCGTTCAAGATCATGCGTCAGTACCGGATGAAGCTGAACCCCGCAAAGTGAGCCTTTGGGGCATCCGCAGGGAAGTTCTTGGGTTTCATAGTCAATAGCTGAAGCATTGAGGCAAATCCAAAAAAAGTAACGACCATCCTCGAGATGAAAGCCCCCACCAGCACACGTGATGTACAACAGCTGACCGGAAGAATAGCAGCGCTCAACAGGTTCGTATCACGTTCCAGTGACAAGTGTCGACCTTTCTTCAGGACTCTAAAAATAGCCTTCCAATGGGATGAGAGATGCGAAGAAGCTTTCCAAGCCCTCAAGGACTATCTGGCCTTAACGCTGGTGCTGGCGAGTCCCCTGGAAGGAGAAGTCCTCACCCTCTACGTGGTCGTGTCCGATTTCGCAGTCAGCGCAGCACTAGTGAGAGACGAAGATCAGATACAGCATCTGATTTACTTCTACAGCAAGGCCCTCCGCGGAGCCGAGGAGAGATATCCCAAAATGGAGAAGCTCGTGCTGGCCCTCCTGGTGGCGGCTCGAAGACTGAGACCATACTTCCAAGCCCACACAATTGAAGTTCCAACAAATTAGCCAATGAGACAAGTCTTGCATAAGCCTGAAGCCTCTGGAAGGCTGGTGAAGTGGGCAATGGAACTCAATGAGTTCGATATCAAATTCAAACCCAGAGCCGCTATAAAGGGGCAAGTTCTAGCAGATTTCCTCGCAGAGTTCGCCTCGCAGCCGGAAGAAAGTAGAGGAGACCAGGACCGTATTCCCGATGTACCGACCTGGAGGCTATATGTAGACGGAGCGTCTAACGCGCAGGGAAGCGGGGCCAACCTCATCTTTACTTCGCCAGAAGGGTTTGACCTAGAGTACGCCTTAAGGTTCAATTTTCAAGCATCTAACAACGAAACAGAGTACGAAGCTCTCATAGCGGGACTAAATCTGGCCCTATCAATGGAGGCACAACAAATAGTGATCCACAGCGACTCATAGCTAATAGTCAGACAAGTCGAGGAAGAATATTCCGCCAAAGATGAGAAGATGGCCCTATACATGATGAAAATGCGCGGTCTGCAGAGGAGATTCATATCGGTTGTGCTGGTTTAGATACCCCGGGACGCTAATTCTAGGGCCGACGCTCTGGCCAAACTGACTACCACCGCCAGACTAGAGTCACCGGGGTGCGTACCCGTCGAGGTCCTTACTGAACCCAGCGTGCGGCTTGACAAGGAACGGGAAGATGAAGAACAAGTCATGCCCAAGAATACCTCCTGGATGAGTCCGATCATATCCTACCTGCAAGACAGAGTGCTACCAGGCGACCCGAAAGAAGCATCGAAACTGAAAGCCAGAGCGGCCAGATTCACGATAGTCCAAGGCATGTGCGAAAACCACATTGGCGCAAAAACCCTAGCAAGCAAGGCGTTACGCCAAGGCTATTTTTGGCCAACCATGTCCAAAGATGCCAAAGAAATGGTAAAGAAGTGCCAAGTGTGTCAGATGCATGGAAACCTACCGCACTGCCCGCCCAAGTTCCTGACTCTAGTGGTCAGTCCCTGGCCTTTTCATCAATGGGGTTTGGACATCTTGGGACCCCTCCCAGTGGGGATAGGACAATACAAGTTCGTTGTAGTTGTGGTCGACTATTTCACAAAGTGGATCGAAGCTGAACCTCTGGCTAGAATCACAGCGCATAAGATAAAGAACTTCATTTGGAAGTCCATTATTTGCCGTTTTGGTATCCCCAGGGCGCTGGTCTAGGATAATGGAAAGCAGTTCGATAACCCAACTTTTACCGGCTTCTGCGCCGAGCTGGGGATTAAGAACTACTTCTCGGCACCAGCTCACCCACAATCCAACGGGTAGGCCGAGGTGACAATACAGACAATCAAGCTGGTTCTCAAAACCAGGTTGGAGGCGTCCAAGTCCCAATGGGTGGATCGACTGCCGGCAGTGTTATGGGCATACCGGACGACAGTGCGTACCGCCACCAGCGAGACTCCTTTCAGCCTAGCATACGGGACCGAGGCGATGGCCCCGGTCGAAGTAGGCATGCCCTCAGTCAGGACCAACCTTTTCAATCCCGAGCAAAATAAAAGATCCCTGCTGGTCAATCTCAACCTCCTCGATGAGAAAAGAGACGAAGCACTGCAGCAAATTTTCGCCTACCATAGGAGCACAACTAGATTTTATAACAAGCGGGTTCGGAGGTGAAGTTTCCAACAAGGCGACTTGGTATTAAAAAAGCTACTCCCAGCTAGAAAAAATTCGACCCAGGGTAAGCTCGGGCCCAACTGGGAAGGGCCTTATGTTATAAAAAGGGTCGTTCGACCAGGGAACTATGAGCTGCAAACCGAGGAGGGGAAAAGCCTGCCACATTTGTGGAACGCAGATCACCTGAAGTGTTATTATCAGTAACACCCTACGAAGCTTTTGTAATCACAAACAAGGCAGTTGTAAAAACTTGTTATGGAATGTCAATGAAAACTTTTGAAGTCCTCACAAAGAGAGCCCGTAGGCTCGAAATCCAGGCTTTTCAGCCTAAGAGGGCCCGTAGGCTCGGAATCCAGGCTTTTCAGCCTAAGAGAGCCCGTAGGCTCAAAATCCAGGCTTTTCAGCCTAAGAGAGCCCGAATGTCTTCTTATATACTAGAGCCTGGGAGCTCGGAAGAAGCTAGATTCCACAACCTAAGTGCTAAAAGAGCTCGGGGTCGTCGAAAGCTTTTTCTAACTTAAACTTTCAAAAGTCCGAAATGGCCCGACTCTCCAAACCGCCTAAAGAACACCGAAGTAGGAAATGCTCTACGTCACCAAGAAACCTGGAACAAGGCGCCATAAAAATTGAAGGGAAGGAGATGCGAAGAAACTCTTGGAAAACACGAAATCCGGATAGGCAAAGAGGTTCACCCTCTTATACACAACATCTAAATCCCTGACAAGACAAGCCACTGAGGTTCAACCACTGGTGACGCGAGTACAATTCGCAGTCGGCTAACTTCGGCCCAGCCCAGATCAAGCCCAAAATCGATTCGGAAAAGTCACTTCATAACCCCAAGCCAGAGATGATGTCATCATCATGACCAAGGGCTGGGGGGCAACTGATTGGGATAGGATTTCCGATCAGGGGCCGCCTGATTGAGTATTTTTTTTCTGTTGTTCCTAACTTACTAACATCTCTCTTGATGTATGTGTGAGGGGGAGTGTCACTTTTCCTTGGGATGATGTCAAAAGAAAAGGCAAGGAGAAAATGAAATGGGATGAATGAAATATGTGTGTGTGAACAAAAGTGCTCCTCAATCGCAAGGAGACTTTCGTGGGTCGTGTTTTACTTAGAAAAGTATTCCAAGGTCGTCTCCTCAAGGAAGGAAGTGAACCATCATGAAGGTGATTTTTATTAAAGAAAAGGGTAAAATCATTTTTTGTTTTAGAATTTGGTGGTGGGTTGAGTTGTGATAATAAAATGAAAATAATTGTTGGCTAATCCAAAGAGGTCATTCCAATGGGAATCTCAATTCAACTCGAAACCTTCCTCTACTGGTGCATAGATGAACGATTGATTCGTGGGAAGCTAGGGACGAGATGATGAGGATCCAAGCATAACCCGTGACCAGGCCTACGGGATATCAAAGACTCACAACCATATCCACTCTCAACCCAGTCAAACCGAACCATCGTACACCTAGAGGAGGAAAGACAACGAGTTGAAATGACATACCCACGAGGAGGTCTCCCTTGGATTAGCCAACTAAAAGCTTAGTTACTCATGATTAAAGTAAAGACAACAATTAAATGGGAAGACATTATGAAGAAATAAATGTTAGAACTAAGCATAAACAAAATGCACCAATATAAACGATCTTCGACAAAGAATGAGTGAATCACGTTCCACCCTTCACGGCTTCGGTGAAGCTCTAGAAAAGTGGAAGAGTTTCACTCCTCTAAAGAAAGAAAGAAGCTCCAACAATGGAAGTAAAATAAACAAGACTTAAATTAAAAGAAAGTAATAATTAATTGGCGGGTATTCCACAACCAAGAGATAATAACACAATAAAAGAAAGCAATACTACTTGGCGGGTATTCCACAACCAAGAAATGATAATATCACAAAAGAAAGTAACAATATAAAGAAAGTAATACAAACTTGGAGGATTTTTCATAACCAAGAGAAAAGCTAGTAAGAATACAAAGAAAACAATAACAACTTGGAGGAATGTCCACAACCAAGAACTCTAGCAAAAACTTATATCTAGCAAAAACTTATATAGCAAAAACTTCTTCAGCAAAAACTTCTTTCTCTACAAGCCACAAAGGGGTGGTATTTATAGGCAAAGCCTTTACAAACCCCAAGGGATAACATTTACAAACCTCAAAAATACCATTTACAAGCCCAAGGGATGACATTCACAAGTTTCTAAATGTTGTCATTCACAATCTTCCAAAAGTTGTCATTCACAAGCTTCCAAAAGTTGTCATTTCACAAGCTTCCAAAAGATGACATTTGGATTACTTTAATCTCTTTTTGTTTAGATCTTTAATAATTATCATCTTAGAATTTGTAGTCTTGGCTCCCCGTTAGTTTGTAGCTTTGACGCATAAAACCCTGAAAAGAACAACAATTAATGCATTATCCCTAATTCACACACTAACCTTAATAGGTTAATTTTGATTAGTTTAACTTTGTTTAACTAACACAATTGACATGTTAACTTAATTAAATCATGCATGGATTAGGATTAATCACCGCCCTCAGAATAAAAGCCTTGTGGGTCTGGAACGTCCTATTTTCTTATTATCCGGCCCAACGGGAACAACCTCATCCAACGTATAAGGGAAACCCAGACGAATTTAGCTGTCCAACCCAAGCCGAAACCTAACACTGAAATGCACCCCACCAGGCCACGCGTCCAAAAGGACAGGGGGACCACCTCTGTAATCAAGGACAGACAAACCCGCATGCTGGGAGTGGTGGTGCGGATCGTCGTAGGAACAGTAACCATAGTGGCGCCGGCTAGCAGGGTTCTATGGCAGAGAGAGAACGAAAGGTCCCCACCAAATCGAGAAGTAAGAGGAGTTGCCGAAAAATCCTAGAGCAGAGACTAGTATAAAAAGAACAGTATCGCTCTACAATAAGGGAGAGGAAGACCCTTAACACAGAACTTAGGTTTTAGACAAAAGTAGCATCCCATTGTCTAGCTGACTGTAATCCTCAGCCAGACCCTCTACCCCATTTTCCCGATAACTATTAGAAATTAATATACACCTTCAAGGAGTAAGAGGCTCCATTATAGTGGACGTAACTTCAGTTCGTCGACTGGGGCGAACCACTTATCTCTTGTGTCTTCTCTAAATTTTTGGTTCAATTAATCACCCCAAGCACATAACTTAACCCATCAATCCGCTCGTCGGTCCCCGAGCTTGGGCCGTTAAATCCGAGTCATCATCAACCGTCATCGTCGAGCACTTTCACACATATCAGGCCAAGGTTCAGGAATGCAACAAACTTTGCACCAACCCTGATAAAGCCCGAGGGGAGCTTGAAGTGGCTAAGGAGGATGTGGTGTCTCGGGACAAAACATTGGAGACCTAGGGGACACAAATCACCAAGCTCTTCAAGGAGAGCTAGACCACCAAAATGACGCCAACAAGAACGAGGCTCTGCTTTCCGATGCCCAGAAGAGGATAACCAAGGCTAAGAATCTGGCATCTGCAGCCGAGGCAAAGGTATCGGAGTCGGAGCAAACTTGTGCCTCCCTCACTCAAGAATTGGATAAATTAAGGTCTGAATTGGAGGCTAGGAGTCAGTCGGAGGATGAGATAATCAATCGTTTTGCCGACGACATTGTGATGGCGTTTTCTTTAAGAAAAGATGGGATGAAACACTTCGGGCAGCTAGGGTTCCTACCAAGTCCCCACTTTTCAAGGAACATGAATACGACCCTTCTGTCGTGATGCAACAGGCATCGACTGAGGTTCAGGCCAAAGATGCCGAGGTCACTCTAGTTTCTGATTAGAATTTGTTGGCTATTCCTTCGGCTGAGAACACTGTTCCTATCCCTTAGACCAACGTCTCCACTACCCCCTACCAACACTATGCTACAAGTCGGCGCTGCAAACTCCCTCTCTGCTAGCATGGATGAACTTTTTGGTGATATTGAGGAAGGCATCGTGAGCAACATCAACGGTCTAGCTTAGACTCCTTCGTATTCTATACTTTGTTTTTGTATAGGAGACCTGCCAACTACTTATATCATGTAGCTTGGGGGATGTAAAGCCCCATTCACTTTGAATGTATAAACCCATTTTTCTTTTTAAATGTTTGTTTGATTCATTTTTCCCTCAGGGTCATGCCTCCTTCAGGAGTCGATGTCCTAGCCTCTCCATCCTTGGGGAAGTTGGGTACATCCTCCTCCCCTTTATTTGCTAAAGTCAAGATGTCTTTTGCAACAGTCTTGTTTATGTCGGGGGTGTTGGTACACTTGTCACTCTTTTACCCAAGAGTTGTAACCCTTCCGGGAGGCTTTGCTCCCTTAGTCTATTTGGGGGCAAGAGTATTCTTGACACATCCCCCGATGCCATGCCCTATGTCTTTCGACGGTGAAAGCAACATATGCGTCTCACCTCTGGGACCATGCCCCTTCCTAGACAAAATACTTAGCAAGAACAGGTTCTTTCATTCAAAAGTAGTACTTTTTCAAGTAATTACAAAGGAACTTATGTGGTGTCGCTAATTTGATCTACAATTGTTGTGGTTGTATCAATTTAATTTTCAGGTGGGGCAAGGATGGGGTGAGTGGCCATTCATGAGTGAAAGAAAGTGAGACAAAAAAAGGAAAGAAGAAGCAAGAGGAGAAAGAGTGTCCGGTTACAAGGATGGTAGCAATGCATTGACAAGGTATTGGATAAACTTCAAGAAATTTCCACTAGGGTTTACTATATACGAGTTTGTACTTAGAGGGCGATAACTATAACCGACCATTGAAACATGCATGATATGATATCTAGATCAAATCTAGAGAAAATCTTGTTCCACATAATAATGTTGTTCTCTCTGACAGCATATCATAGTTCCGTAGTACAGTGGTACGGAACAGATCATGAAGGGTAGAATACCAACAAACGGCACTAATAATGTTAGTGGTGAAATTTGGCTCTAAGTTTCCAACAAAAAAGAAACTGGACACCAATCCATGGCAATCGGAACAATAATACCTTAAGTATGGACAAAGGTACAAAGTACAATCAACCGAGATCGATAAAGCAGTGGAAGGTAGAAAACGAAAGCAGACCTGTGAAAGGGTAGTACTCACAAAAACTCAATACACTCATTACTTCAGCTAGAAGATGCAAAGTACAATAGTCGGAAAAAAAATTGGGAGGCAATTATTAAATATCATCATCTACTCAACATTTTCTCACACGAGCAAAAGAATTTATATCATAACTATAACAAGAGAAAACCTTGGAATCAATCGCAGTTGTCCGCAAGTTTTAACTGCATTGTCTTATTTAGGCTAGGGAACGCCAGAGTAAAGAAGAGCAAGAACGGCTGGAAAGGGAAGCGGCTGAAGCTGAGATGAAGCAAAAGGAGGAAGAAGAGGCTCGTGAAAAAGCAGCACGTGACGCCGCTGAGAAAGAAGCTGCATTGGTTAGAATGGTAATCGACTGTATTGATAAGATGACAAAGCAGATAGATTACTGATAGTACTATTTCTTTTTATACGAGGTTCCCTTACCAGGCCTAGGGTGTTCACCCTCCCTGCGCATAAAAAATAGTCTTTCGTCTTTCTATCTAATACTTTGCAGAAATTTTTTTTTTTAGTTTATCATACCCGATTAAATGTGGTATTTCTACCCGACTTTATATCCAATTAATTGAGTAAGAAGTCAGATAAACACTTTTGTAACTATTAATTTTTAGATCATTTTAACAAATCAATTAAATAACATGCACTAATTTAACAACACAATAAACCAGTAACATTAAAACCTAAAATAACTGCAACAACAATTATAATAAAACACAAGAAAACATTAACATCAATCCATCATAATTGTTACACAAATATAATAACAATTATTTAAAGTTTAAACCATATGAAACACATTAAAATTATAAATGTTCCAATAGATCTCTAGTTCACCACAAATCATGTAATTTACACAAAAAATAAATCATGTTTAAGCAATTCAAACATCCATAACAATAACAATGTTATAATATAAATTATACCATACAAATACTATTATAATTACTAAAAAATATAAAAAATAAAATATATTTTTTATAGGTAGAATATGGTAGGAATACAAAAATTGATGAGTATTCCGCATTCTTACTCAATTTAATCAAAAAATAAAAAATTCTTTCATATTATTACCCAATTTTTATAATTAATCGTTTAATAAAATAAAATAGGGTCTGATAATATAAAAAATTACGCCAAATCAAAAATTTAAACACCCAGACCCACCCAGTGGTTTCATTCTCAATCTCATCAATTGGATCAACAAGCAACGCGCCGCCCGTCAAAGAAATCTGAACTGTCCACCTGGACCTTAATTCGCATTCAGACCTCAATTTGATCGGTCGATTGGTTTCTAGGGTTTCATGAGTTTCGATCTGAAAAAATTTCTCTCTTTCTTTCTCTCTCCGTCTCAACAGGAGCTTGATTATTAGGGTCTGAAAAGGCCGCCCTATATCTTGCACCCCTCTGAAAAGACCTCAATTTGATCTCTGTTTCGATTTGGAGTGGAAACCTGAAACTTAATGAAGATCTGTCTGAGTTGAAAATGGCGATGTTAATTGGAAAACAAAGTGGTGAATTTATGAATTCGAAGTTGAGTTTGAAATCGTTGGAATTCAATTTCTTGGGGTGCCGATATAGGTTTCGATTGACTATGGATTCGTTTTCGGCTGCTTGCGAGGCGTTCTCTGAACATAGTCTCCTTTAGTACGCGAATTGGAGCTGAATTGACTAGGTTTTGTAAGGTTTTCAATTCTTTTTTCTTACTGTGCAGATTTATTGCATAGATGGATTGTTCAGGTGCAGGTTTCATGTTGCCTGTACATAATTTGTTTCGGGAATTCAAATCAGCGCTTGATGAGGATGCTGTTGCAGAGAGATCCCCCAATCATCGCTACATTCGGGTGCGATATGATTTCTTGTTCTCTCCATGGCTATGGATTTTCGTTCAGATTGGTCTGTGTTGTTTGCATGTGTCTGCTTTTAGAGCAATTTTCCTCTCTTGATCAATTTGGTTAAAGGATAGTACTTAGATGATGCTGGTGATGCTAGCATATTACTAAAAGCAACTGTTTATTTTTTTGCATTTCAATGAATATGTTTTGGCCTCCGACAATCAAATACTCTGTCATACACAATATGGTTGTTTCTTTGACAGTGAAAGATTTCTGATTCTATGTCAGCTCGTGTTATCGGATTAACATTGATAAATTCAGCTGTTGCTTGTAAAACAGCTGTTCCAGTCTTCTGTTTGGTGTTCGTGTTAATTTGATTTTGTTGGTGCTTTCTTATTTCTGCCATTTTATGTATTTTGTATTGCTTAGTATCTTTCTGTTATGTTTTATATTTTTGGGTTGAGTGGTACCATCACCATTTTTTTTTCTTCCTTCAGTATAATGAAATTCTGGGGAGAGGAGCATTCAAGATTGTGTATGGTTCCCAGACATCTTCTGTTTCCTTATGTTTGTAGATTGTATAATTAATGCCTTAGTCAGTTGCTGTTCCTTATTTGCATGGACAGTTATCAGCTTCTAAACTAATTTGCTTCTTTTTTTTGTCCCACTGTTGGTATGTGTAGATATAGGGGGTTTGACGAGGCTGATGGAATAGAAATTGCTTGGAACCAAGTGAGCATTGATGATATGTTGCAGACACCAGAACATCTGGGAAGAATATATTCAGAGATTCACCTTCTCAAGACTTTGAGACATGAAAATATCATCAAGTCTTACATCTCGTGGGTGGACGATGAGAACAAAACCATTAACATTATTACTGAGTTATTCACTTCAGGCAGTTTGAGGCAGTGAGTTTCTCTGTCTTTTTATCCTTTTTTCCTATATTCCTGCTGTGCTTTAATTATTTTTTCTGGCTTTCATATGAAATTAATTTTGTTATTGCCTATTGGGAATTAGATACCGTAAGAAGCATAAGAGTGTTAATTTGAAGGCCATCAAGAACTGGGCTAGGCAGATCCTCCGAGGTTTACACTATCTCCACAGCCATAATCCACCAATTATTCATAGAGACTTAAAATGTGACAACATTTTTGTGAATGGAAATCATGGAGAAGTTAAAATTGGAGATTTGGGTCTGGCTACAATCATGCAGCAGCCAACTGCTCGAAGTGTTATTGGTAATTATTTCATTCTCTTTGAAAAAGTCACCACGTCAATTGTCAATCTTGTAAACCAAAACTTTTAATCCATTTGTTTTTTTCACAGGTACTCCTGAATTTATGGCTCCAGAGCTCTATGAAGAGGACTACAATGAGCTTGTTGACATATATTCTTTTGGCATGTGCATGTTAGAGTTAATTGCTTCTGAATACCCGTACAGTGAGTGCAAAAATCAAGCACAGATATATAAAAAAGTCACTTCCGTAAGTTAATCAACAACCAGCATAATAATCATCCATTAGATTTTATAAGATAATATCACTATCTTTCTAAATTTGGTGGGTTGCAGGGTATAAAGCCAGCTGCCCTTGGTAAAGTGAAAGACCCCCAAGTGAAGCAGTTTATAGAGAGGTGTCTGGTCCCAGCATCTCAGAGGTTATCTGCAGCAGAGCTGTTGCAAGATCCATTCCTTTCATCTGAAAATCCGAAGGAGCTTATGGTTGATCTTCTGCAGTTACCCAATTTTGGGCCCAAATCGGTGGACTTGCCAAAGCCGAATTCTCTTGCCATGGATATAGACCCCATCTGCAGTAAGCTATCAAGCAGCACTTCTGCAAGAAGCATGACTGAAAGTCCTCATGTTTCAGCTCTAGAATTTCAGAGATCCACTGGAAGAAATGAATTCAGATTAAGAGGGGAGAAAAAATATGATAATTCAATAGAATTTACCCTGCGCATGGCTGACTTGTGTGGTAAGTAATTGTGCTGTACAAAGAAGGCAATGTTTGGTTTCTTCTTATGCATAACCAGAGCTTTTTCGTGTGTTTCCAACAGGTAAGGTCAGAAACATTCATTTTACATTCTATCTTGATGCTGATACTGCGCTTTCAATAGCTGGTGAGATGGTTGAACTTGATTTGGCTAATGAAGATGTGGTTTTCATAGCTGAGTTGATTGACAGCCTGATTATAAAACTTTTACCAAACTGGAAACCTTCATCTGGATGGTCTAGCGGAGTAGAGAGTTCATTTGAGGATTCTGCTGTGATTAAATATGACCAAATCTCAGTGAGCTGTGTTAGAGATTCTACATTAGTTGGAGTTTCTGGCGGAGCAGTTGAGCAGCATTTTCTGTGTCAGTTGGCTAAAGTAGAGAATCATGGAACTGAAGATTCAGTCCAAATATCAGCCAAACCTATTGAGAAATCTGCCTCAGATGCCAATCATTACAGGGTTTTGAGATCTGCTGACTACATTCAGGGTTTGAAGGAGTGTGATTCTAATGGCTATGAGGGAAGTTTAGGTGAATCTAGCAATATGAGTGAAGACACTAAAAACTCAGGGATCTCTTTTACTTCCTCATGCAATGCCTTATCAAATGATTTCAGTTTGAGCATCTCTTCTCTTACCAACAACAACAATGATACAGCTCATTGCCATGCGCTGAAGCTAGAGCTTGATGCAATTGAAATGCAGTATCACCAATATTGTCATGAACTCTTGAAGATGAGAGAGGAAGCTGAAGAAAATGCCAAGAAGAGATGGATAGCTAAGAGGATGTCTGTTGTTTAATGTTAATATTCTTTATCTTCCACGAATAAATTACTGTTCTGTCACTTGTTGCTGGGGACAAAAATTTGTTACACAGAATTATCTACAACGAAGTTAGACTTTATTTCTGTGCCTTCTTTCTACTGATTAGCCATGGCCAGTAACTGTAACCTGTGCAACTGAGAATTGCTTTAGTCCTTCGCTTGGTCTATTTTAACAAATTACATGATTGATCATTACCAGTTCACAAAGCAATTGATTCAGTTGTTATTTGCATACCAGCCCCTTCCACCAAAATTGGCTTCCGTTCTGGCTTCTTACCTGAATTGTAGACAAACATGTTTCTACTCTCTGAGCATTGAAATCTGTAATCATTTGATTGATAACGTTTATACTCGAAAGTTTTCTTTCCCTTTCATGCAAATTCTTTTTCTAAGTCGTTCAAAAATTTCCATTGTATATCTCTATGTTGGTTCATATAACCTGTATATGGCGAATTTTTCTTGAATTCTAGTTGGTGATCTATTATTGAGCGGAATCAAGAAAAGTGTACTAGGGAAAATTCATCTCCGTAAGATTCCCTCTAATATACTTTGTTCAATTTTAGTTAAGGGTAAATGACTCACCCTATAGGGCGAGAAGACCCGTTTATGAATAGTGGATCATACATTTAAGTAATAGTAGTTAATCTATCCTTCAAACAACTCCCCTTATGAGTGACCATCTATATATTTCCACTCACATTAAAACCATATAAATGAGGTGACAGATAGTTACCAAACCAATGGGACAAGCTAACAAATCCTTCTTATCCTAACCAATCAGCTGCGGCCCCATCCAAGTAACCGAAGCAAGCAATAACATGGCGTAGATCATCACATACTCAGTTCCTTCTCTGCTCAATTTCAGTACTCTTAACACTTCGATTGATTAGTAAAACTAAGATTCATTATGTCAAAGATTATCGGCTTTCTTCAATAAACTTACTGGCTCTTATTCGTCTAACATTTTTGACTAGCATTCATTGCATAATCAGAACCTGAACGACAAACATTGTAGGTCAGAACCCAGATATATACAGACACTAAGAGTGGAACTAGAATAACTAACCTAAAATTAACACAGAAATGGAAACAAAAAAGGAGTTTCAGAAGGAAGCATGATAACACTGGACATTTCACAATGTAGACAAGTATATTGCCACGATTCAACATTGCATGCAACACAGGGAAATATACCAATCGATTACCATTTATCACGTTTTATTTAAACTAGTGATGGATGTTTTTTAAAAATAAATACCAAATCTTCATCTTTGAAATTAAATAACTTTTTGATTCTTGTCAGTTACCCGAATGAGAATTGATTTATTTCAGTTTAGGGTATTATACTTTACTTCTCACCCGGCACCGGTAAGGTAGTCCACCCAGGCCAGGCTCCACACATTTGTTGTCCAACCGATTCGTTCGTGAACTCAACTAAAAAGCAAACATTCTATGACTTCATCCTTCATTAATGTAAAGTACGCGATTTTTAATGACATTTTAACGTCACACCAGTACTAAAAAAGTTGCAGAGGCTTGGTCTCAACTAGATTCAAACCTATTATTAATTATGTTAACAATGGACTAATTTAGTCCCATCACACCCCCTAATGCTCGAACAAACACACCCCGAATGTTTTTGGTTTTCTGTTGTGCAAATAACATCAGCTTAAAAAATATTTTTAAATGTAATTCGTTTTTTGTTTTTTGGACCAGTAATACTAAGCATGATTTCATGTGAGCAGGGAAAAGAACAGAGATGTGAGTATCCTTGGCTAATCTTACTAAACAACTCCTGTGGCCTATTTTGTGTCAGATTTGAAAATTGCATACCATCCCCTCCCCTTAACTAGGCTGTGTTGAACCAAAACTTTGGGCGTCCATTAAACTGGATAAAGCTCCATTGTAGACTTAGATTTATTTAATTCACGCATTGCCACGCACATCGAAACCTGCCACATAGAAAGAGCCCAAATACAAAATAATTGTCTTACCGATCGACAATGCTACTGCAACAGAGGCCGAAAAGACGGTATGTTTTTCTTGCAGCACTGCAAAGCACACATGCCAGCTATTACCAATTCTGGAAGAGGAACTATGATCCCTAAGCTCATAACCAAAAACCACTCCAAAAAGAATAGAAACTCGTATTCATTTGCATGGACAAGCAAAAGCAGGCCAACATAGTTCGTCTTTCTAGTGGTCTATGTTGTCAATATATATCTATTTCTATATATATATTATAACCATTTTCCACAAGGGCCATTTGTTTGATAGAACATGCAGTGAAGACCAAATATCCACATGTAGACATGCAACAGTCTCGTCATTATTAATTGCATAATCAGGCAGAGTCAACAAAATAAAATATCCTACCAGCTTGATCACATTTAACTTTGCATTGGAAAAAGTTGCTTGCCCTCATGAGTTCAACTCCACAAAAAGGCTGGCCTGAGGATGTAACCCTGCTTCTTTCAGGGACAAAGAGAGCTTCTCTGTGCCATATACAACCCGAGGGAAGTTGGAAACAAGGCTGTAACTCTCAACTTCTAAGGAACCCAAAGAATCAACATAGTCATATAGAGACTGTATTGTCGCAGTACAATGAAACCTTCGCCCTTTTCGCTCTCCACTTGGGAACCGCACCAAAACCTGGATGATCCAAGAAAACCATAAGAAATATAGGGTCGGAGACACATTAAAAAGCATTCGTGAGATATAAGGTTAAAAACACTGAAACACCTATATAAGGAGTCACTGTGGGATTCGTGTTGGTGCAGTTTTCAAAATCCTCTTAATTTATTCCACCCATAATTTCTAAATGATTTCAAACTTTTGTGTTTTTTTTTATGATATAAACTTCAAAAATGACTTGCATTTTAAAGATTTATCAGTGGTTACATGAAATTCTAATACTCAAAACATACACAAGGTAAGCTAAAGGAAGAGGAGATTACTTGAGTAACATCAGGTCCTTTTTCAGGTTCGGTGCCAAGTGAGAGGGCTTTCTCTTGGCGCATTCTAACCAATGCAGCTTCTTTCTCAGCGGCTTCACATGCTGCTCTTTCACGCGCCTCTTCTTCCTCCTTTCGCTTCCTCTCAGCTTCAACAGCTTCCCTTTCCAGCCGTTCTTGCTCTTCTTTCCTCCGGCGTTCCCTAGCCTGAATAAGGCAATGTAATTAATGATATCATACATTACTTCCACAAGCTATAAACTTGTGTCTGGACAGAACGGATAAGCAAGTTATTAACGAGGACCAACCTAGCATATGATAAATATCAAAGCCAATAGTCAAAGAATACCAAACCTGATCAGCTTCGAGTGCTGCTCGATAAGCAGCATCTTGCTCCTCCCTCAAACGTATATTGTTTCTTCGTTCCTCAGCGTCAAGCCTAGCTGAAACAAGGACAGGAGCACTTTCTTCAAGCACTCTTTGCAATATCATGATCATTTCTTCAGGGGATTTCGGCCCCTCAACCTGCATGCACAATTATACCAACTATGAACATGGAAAATGAAAAACAATGGATTTTCACCCTTCAAAAAGATTGTGACTATATGGTGGAAGGACACAAAAAGATAATACAATACAAGGTTGACATTTTTTGGGGGAAAAGGGGGTCTTGTGGTGGAATACACATAATCTGCCTCCTCTCCACTGGAAAACATGGCACTTTTTGCATGAGGTTTTCTACTAAACTAGGTAGATTAAAGAGCCAGAGTCGACGGAAAATAATTACATTTCTCATCATTATGGGCAACAACTAGTCAAGACATATATATTTAGGGCATATAAAGAAAGGCAAGAAGAATAGGAGGGGATAAATAGAAAAATCCATTATCATAAATCAAATGGCAAAAAACCAAAAATATGCAGTTGGGTTCTTGATGGATGGAAAAGTATGTCTATGATGTCAAATCATATTGAGGAAATGGTTAACCAAAACATAAAAACCTAAAGGGAGATGCATAGAGCATTCAACAACACTAATGTAATGATACATATACTTTTACTGTGTTGCAAACAAGCATCTCCACAAAAGTTTGTCCCAAGACTCCCAACTATTTGATATTAATTACATGAACCTTGTTTCACTATTTTAAATTGCCAAGGGCCATGTTCGTGCTGTAAATAAGGAGCAAAAGCTTAAGATCCATCACAGAATTCTTCTGAAAAGAATATTTGCAGCCACTTAAGGCCCAAAAGCAAGTGAGCACTCAGCACAACAAAACAATACTTCTCACAACAGCTCCTATTTACATGGAACATTAGTTCTGTGGTTGAAAAAAAATAAGTACAACTTACTTTTTTGATAGAGCAAGGTACTAATTTGAAACAATTATTTAAGCAAACTGCCAAATTTCACTAAGAAGAAGTGGAAGAGCAGAAAATAGGAATAATGAAATAAGATTGATCTATTTGTGTGTACTCCTTACAACCTATTTGTACAAGTTTAGATGCTCACAATAGGAAAGAACATAATAGGAAAGTAGACAATTAGGCTATGAAGCACGGATACTTCGTCAAGGTCGACGTACCCGTATCGGATACGATTCTCTTCGGATACTCGATGATACGTATTGGATGCACATCATCCGTATCCGATAATTAATAAAATATGTGGATACTTCTAAACATGAAACAAGATACACAATTTTTAATTTTAAGCTAAAACCCTTTTTTGGAGTTCACATACAATATAAAATATCAATAAAATTCCATCTGATTTTGAAGAAATGAGTGTTTTTTAAGTATTATTTATTATTACATGTTAAAAGAGTATAAAAAAAATGAGTCACTCACACTATATTTTTTAAAAACAAATACTTATAAAACCAATTAATTAAATGTTGTTATGATTCCATTAATTTGTCATGCTCATTTTATGAACATATCATATTGAGACGATATCATTTTCATGGTAAAAATTTATATTTTTACTTACTAATGTTAAAGAATTATAGAAAATTTGTAATTTTTAAGTTGTTAAATAATAATAAAATATAAAATATATTTTATTATAGACGTATCCTAGCCGTACCTGTATCCTATTTTTTTAAGTTTTGTCCTATCGTCGTATCCGTATCGTATCGTATCCGTGTCCCGTATCCGTATCCGTGCTTCCTAGCAATTAAGAAACCCTAAATAAGAAATCTAACAACTCTTAACATATTTAATTTAGAGGAAAATAGTATCTGATAGTGTTGTAAGATGGAAGATAACAGATCACATTGTGAGTCATACACCACATGCAGATCATATCACATTTCCATCTCAACAATCTACGTGATAGGTGACTACAAAATTATGGATGACTGATTCAGGGTATTAACTCACGCAAATGCACACACACATGCGCATATAAGACATTCATAGGAGAAAGATGACATATCAAAATTCCAATCTAAAAAATCTACATTGGATATAATTTACAAGCACAGTTGTTGGTATCGTACAATTCATCTCGATACAATACCCAATCAAATGTATCATACGAGTTGTATCATTTTTCACGTGTCTTGTGACACATTTCAATACAATAAAAAAACGATTCGCAATTTCGCATCATCTTTTTCAAAAGGTTTTTTTTTAATCAACATTATTTTCCTGTGTTATTATTTTTTGGTTTGATCTCAAACAAAAAAAACTCTCGATCATCTTCTTATCATGAAACTATCTTTTGCTTCTCCTGCATCTCATTTTTTTCTTCTTATTTAGAAAGAAAAAACCATAATTATATTTCGATTCTGTTGTGAAGACAAAATTGTCTCCCTTTCTATCTCTATTGGACAAACACATCACACGACATGATGAGTGAGTTGAAATAGTATTTATATTACTTCAAACACTACATTTTTTGGGGGGAAGAGGGAGGGGGAAGGGGAGGTTGTGTGTATAAATTTTTTAAATTGGGTGTATCTTTCAATACACGATACATTTTTTCCAATAATATACAATACACAATATGTTACGACACATAATACACTATTTTTGAAAAAGATACATGTTTTGACCACATTTGCTTACAAGTATCAAGTATGACATCACAACTACTTTTAATTTAGCTCCTGCGCATGCCCAAACGTTCAGTCAAAACATCCTAAAATGCATTTGATCACCAAATTTTCATATCCAAAGCTTGCCATAAGAAATAAGTATACCCATATGCACAAGGGATCCTTATATGGCAAAGTTGAATACCAATCTATGGGGGTGACCCTAAAAATTCGGCAAATGAATTAGCTAGCAGCCTAGCATCTCCATGCTAACAACTAATTCTAGATCAACTTTCGTCCATAAACGAGATCAAAGCAAACAAATTTCTATGTTAGTACAAGCAAAATGATTGATTATGTTAAAAGGAAATATTTTTGCCACCATCTTACACATAGAAACATTTCCTTTAGCTTTAAGCCCAACTCTTCCAAAATTGTTTGTGATCAATAAATCATTGGCATAAAGAGAAACAGTTTGAACCACTAAATGTTATCTTGAGTGGTAAATCTTCTATCTTTAAAGAAGTAGGCACATTATTCAATTTCAGGTTGAGACATGAATGAATGCGCAATGCGACATGCAACTTTTTAATGAGAGGTGTACTACAATCGGCACCTAGATAATAAACAAATAGATGAAAAAGTAACACCAACAGGCACTGCAGCAGCTGACAGAGATTTCTTGAAGGTGTCCAAGAAAAAGAAATCTAACATGTCTGGGCAATCAATATCACAAAAAGGACCCGACTTTTTTCACCAAGAAATCCTTCTTGTCAAATTCTCAACTTTTCATGCGAGATATATCCAATGATTAGCTCTTGCACACAAAAAAATGGTAAAAAGAAAGGATAATGCTAAAATAGGATCAAAAGCTCAAAACCCCCTAATTGATACCTGCTGAAGCAATGCAATTCTCTGGTTCGTGGCCGCCATGACCACAGCACAAAACGGATACCTTGAAGCCTTCAAGCTATTACTCATTTTGAACCCCTCACTAGCCCTAATGTTCCCACCCCAAGCAATAAAATTCTCGTTCACAAATGCCACCAGAGCCTCATTACAGAGAGTCCTCTCACAAAATAACGGTGTATCTAGATGATCCGGCGAGTGTAGGTACACAAATAACAGCTTAAAAGCATGCCTAGACCTCTGCAAAGCATCCATAAACCCTTCACGAACGAAATTAGGACCAGAACTCCCATAATCCCTCTCAAATTTCGTCACGAAATCCATCGCCTCTGATGCGGCGGCCGAAACCGAAACCGAAACCAGTGGAGACGAAGAGTCTCCATTCCGACCCGAGTTAAGACCAATCTTACTTAAAGAATATGATAAAACACCACCGGCGGCCCACAATCCAAGCCCAATTGCACCAGAAATTAAACCTAGACTACCAGAAATGATAGAAAAAGGGAGGGTTACAAGCTTCCATGCCAAACCTGGTGGTGCCGTACCTTCAGTGATCAATCCGGAACGTTCGAATTCTTGATTTGTATTTGGATTCGACAGTCCGCTACTTCCGACCTCAGCCATGGTGGTGGTGGTAGTGGCGGCTGGAGGATTATCGGAGGAATTTGTGCCAGTGAAAGCTGAGATTGCTTGCTCGAGGTCCCAATTGTGGGCAGAAAGGATCTCTGTACACAAATCAGGGTCTTCGAGGCCTGTGATTGCCTGAAAGTAAGCTATTTTATCAGCCACATCAACCATATTTATATATCCGTACTATGCAACTCTCTCTCTCTCTCTCTATGAAATATCGACAAAGTTGAAGTCTTGCGGATGGATAATCAAAGAAATAGGGTTCCGACGATAGCGAAGACTCTATCTCTCGCTGTCTATTCGTTCGATGAAATGTCCAACAAAAGACACGGATTGCTGGAGTGTGGGATTTAACGCCGACGACTGGCGATAACGATCAGGTTCAGTTAAGGTAGTAAATCTGAATTGACGGAAATGTCCGTAACTACCACAGAAATAACGAGACTGCCACGTAATGGTTTTCAAACATTAGCTGCATCGCACCATCGCACCACGACAGCAGAAGTTAAGTCAAAATGTTTTATGTTTTTGTTTTTGTTTTTATTTTTGAAAATTGTCTTTTATTTATAAAATGGTGGTAGAAAAAAAATTAATTATTAAATAATTTTTTTCTTGTTTACTCTAAAAATTAAAATTAAAAAAAAATAAAAAACGAAAATATTATCAAATAAGGGATTAGTTTAATAGTCACGATTTTATTCTTGAATCTTAAGATTGTAAACTCAAATTATATTATTTTTAATTAAATTTTATTTGATTAAAAAAAATCTATTTTATATCACAACGTAAAATTAATTCATTTATGTATGTTATGATTGTATTGTAATATTATAAAAATTTTATATATGAAACATTCAATCTAAAAATGGAACAAATCCCTCTATTTTAAAATCACCCACAGTAACTGTCGCAACATCTTCTTTTATGTTTTTTTGAACCCAACTGTAGCAATCTTGTTGAGCCTACAGTCTTTGTCTATTTGCCCTTCTCAGTTTTTACTGACAATTAATGTTGAGGAAAACAAAAGTCCGATAATTCACCTGGTTAAATGTCTAAATTCTGAATACGAACACCAGAATCCAGGATAACATTCAAATATTTTATCTTTCCTTGATCCGAAAGCCGTATCAATTGTTGTTTGAAGGTCATCTTCACATCAGTAGAGCAATTTATTATAAAAAGAGCAATGCTATAGAGAGACCTTATTTGAAAACTTTATGACGTGGTTTTAATGTAATCATTAAATTAGTTATAAATTTCAATTTTATATTAAGTTTACAACGAATCAATCAACCATTTTTCTTGTAAAATACTAGTTATTTTCTGTGTCTGAAAGCACAATATAATAAAAAATGATAAACAATAAATATATTTGTATTTGTATCCAAAATTAAATCACAAACATTGAGAAAAGATAAATGAATTCAAACATCAGTTTGTAGTGAGAGTGAGAGGTGATAAGTGGCAGTGGTGGTGGTAGGAGATAGTGATGGTTATGGTGGGTGGTAATGACCATGGTGGCAGTAGTGGTGGTGGCGATGACAGTGATGGCGACGGTGGTGGTGGTGGCGGCGTTGGTAATGGTAGAGGTAGTGATAGAACGATGTCAAATACTATTATTTTTTCAAAAGTACTTCTGAAAAATATTTTTTAGAAATATTATTAAAATATCACTCCAAACACACCATAAGAGACATATTTTTTCTATTAAATTTAAGGTGTTAATAATAACCGTTAGATTAACTTTAAAATAAGAGCACTGCTATTGTGACCTAATTTACTGACCTAATTTATTGACCTAATTCACTATGACCTTTAGATTGGCTGTGGGAACCATCAAACATTGAAATTTGGTGTTGATCCAATGATTCTACTGCAGCCATATCATTATGTCAGCAAATTAGGTCAGTATTTTAGGTCCAAATAGCATTACTCTTAAAATAAAATTTAAAACGATCTCAACCGCGAATAGCAAAGTCATTTTATTTATATTTTGAGATTTAAATTGTAAGCTACTTTATTATATAAATGTTTGCACAAACTTAAAACACAAACAATTCTTCGCCTTCCCGGGTGGGGGAGTAAGGAGGAATACACCAAGGACGAGGACTACATCTTAAAGACATTGTGCGGGCAAATTTTTGCACAATATTTTTTGGAACAAATTTTTCCTATAGTGAACACTGAACAGTTGAGGGTGATGACTAATAGCGGGAAGTAGTTGAGAAAAGGATATGACCGGACAACGTCTTATCTCCTTCAATAGTTCGTGTTTGGGACCTGATAGGAGTCTTCACCACCTAGGATAGGTTGAGAGGGCCAAAGGAGGCCTAAGGAGTGGTGGTGAATTACTTCTGGGAAGTGATCGATTAAGTCTGATGGGTGAAGGTGAATCCTGGCACAGAAAAAGAACAGGTTAGAAGGGTGTCGGAGTGTTCTCCGGCGTATCCCCTCCGACGATCAAATCAGTCTTTCGTGGGGGAAGAAGAAAACACAGTAGAGCTATAGTGTATATTTTTGCTTACCCTTGTAGAGTTTTTTCAAAGACTATTTATACCTTCAAGAACTCATCATCGTAGTTCGCTAGGTAGGGTATAGTTGTAAGATAGGGTGGCAGCATTCCACCTAGCTTGCCTAGGTAATTTCCCAATATTAATTGCTTGGTTTGCCTCAGACTTCCGAACAGTTAATACTAGTCATTCGATGAGATGGTATTAATTGATTGGCCCTTAGAGCATTTAATGCCCCTTGTTCTCAACTTCCGCAATCTCCATTCATGTCCCATTACTTGGGTTTTATTATATGCGCGTGATTGGGACAACTTTCTATCAGTGGGAGAGTCTTGTCATAGGTAGCCAATAGACTGTACCTTTGCCATGTGTCGGTCTATCCTTGGCGGGAAGTCATTCGTTTCTGATTCTTTGGAAAGTTCCCCTAATGATTAACCTGACCTTTCTCAGAGGGTAACAACTGTAGTCGTCAATAGTCCATTCGAACAGTAGTCCATTCGAACAGAGTGTCCTTGGGACCGAGGACACGTAATCCTAGTGGAATGCAACCGTTGCCGAGGCACAAGGCACCCTTTGGAGAGTATGACCCTCATGGCGAGAGATTGACCACTTTGGACGCCGAGGACATGGTCAATGTTAGGAGGCGTTTACAACGTCTGGCCCGACCGTAGAGGACACGTCATGATCACATCCCCTCGTCACCGGGGACACGTGCCATGATCTAATCCTTTCTCAAGAATGTCCCATCAGTCATAATAAGTTAATAACCCCACCCACCAAACTACGCACAACAAAAGTTTGTACCAAAATATAAGCTGTATAAATTCATCAATTCATAATCTGCAAGGACTAGAAACAAAATCTATAACACTACTACTACTACTACGAGGAGTACGACGAAGATCGTAAGACTACGCAAAAAAAGACTGAAGAAGAGCATTAAGAAGAAAAATGAAGAGTTTGAAAAGACTGCAAAGAAGAAAAATATGAAGAAGAATACTTCGAAAAAAAGAGAATGCTCCAAAGAAGAACGACAAAAACTATGAAAAATTACAAAGACTACGGAGATTACGAAGAAGAACAAGAAAAAAGAAGAAAGAAGACTGCAAATACTACAAAGAGGAAGAAGAAGAAAAAGAAGATTATGAAGAAAAAGAAGATTATGAAGAAAAAGAAGACTAAGAAGAAGAACACTGCAAAGACTTCGAAGAAGAAGAATACGGCCATGAAGAAGACTGTGACAACGACAAAGAGGAATAAGAAGAAGAAGACGACTTTGAAGAACGAGAAATAGAAGACTACAAAAAACACTAAGAAGATTGATGACTGTATTTGAGCTTAGGTCTGCTAGCAATGAAGAACAATTCATTGGCAGATGCTTGGACTCCATCAAATACATTTATTCTTGATTTTCTATGATAAGATACACCTGTAAGTCTGTAACAAGATGGTCCGCTTAAAACTGACTGACCTCAATCAAAATCAAATACATTAAAACATGGAAAACCCATTGTGCTGCTACATTTGACAGGGCCAATTATTCAGTGGTACATTGAAAAATATTTCAGCCATTTGTCACGAGTTATTACAACCAGGACTGCAGATGGCTCTACAAAACTGCAAGAACTTGAGACCCACCCAATTGAGAACTATCAATTGTTAATTTTCACAGGTTTCTCTGCTAGTTTAAAACCTTTGCAAACTACAGGACTAATGTGAGAATTGCATAAAGAAGAAAGATAAACAGAGAACCCAATGGTGCAAAAACACACGGGAGTAGGAAATCATATGCTTCAGTATTCTTGCTCAGCTGACAAGTTTCTTCAGTACTGCTTCTGCTCGCTGCTCAAATTTTGGTAGGGCCCATTCATGCTGAACTATGTCCAGACCATCTTTCTCTGCCCCCAAACTCTGACCAGAACAAAGCAAAAGAGAAGTATTAGAATTCATTCACCATGAAGTTTGCACAAGGAGCCTTACTCCAACATTCAAATGGTGGAGCGATGCCAAGTATGAAAAAATTGCCAGTAAATATCATATCCCG
>CM042188.1:634038-662942 GCA_023539305.1 Ilex asprella
CATCCCAATTAAATATCATCTCCCGCCCATTTTAACCCCCCACACACCCTACCCCAGTCTAGCACACAACCCCCAGTTAGGCGTACTCTCTCCTCCTCTCTCACCTTTCGCTCAGCACCTCTCTCTCTCATCTCACTTTGTAAGCCACCAAGAGAGACAGACCCACTAGAGCCGAAACCACCAGCGCTGCCCACCGGAGTCACCAACGCCAGCCGCCGGGTACTTTCTATTTCCCTCTCTTTCGGTTCTCTCTGCTACACACACACCCAACTCAGTTTCTCTCCTCCCTATCACTTCTCTGTCATACGTCTGTTAACCCCTTTCTCTTCCCCAATCTCAATCTTATCTTTCTCTCTCCACTCCATTTTTCTCTCTTCACTCTCTTATCTACTAGCCTGAACAACAACCGCCACCATCACTACCGTCTCACTCTCGACATTTTCCAAAGCCCTTAACCTATACATACACACACCCATCAAAACAGACATACATAAACACCTATGTGTGTGTGTGTGTGCAGTATCACCCTTTGAAATGATGGGGGTGCATAATGAAGGATGGTTTGGTGGAGTATTTTTTTTTTTTTTTTTTTTTTTTTGCCCCTCCCCCCATACGTAACCCACCCACACCCCCAAACTCCTAGACCCATCTCACTCTACCTTCAGGTGTCAACCCATCACCAAACCCTCAACCAGCACCTCCTCCAACAGCACCAACACAAACACACAAACCTCAAACCCCAAATCCCCAATCCTCATAACCCAACGCCAACGGAACAACCATTGTTAGAGCCATGCCGCCGACCCTCTCTTGCCCTTTCTCTCAACTTCACAGTCCCTCTCTTTCTTTGCGCCCCTTCTTTGCCATATCTCTGTAGTCTCTGTCTCCGCAGTCTCTATGTGTGTGTGTGTGTGCAGTATCACCCTCAGAGTGCCATTGCCATCAACAAAAGTGCTCCAAGGTATTTATCTTTATTTTCTACCTTTTCCCTCTCTCCGTTTGATCCTCACTCACTCTCTCAAGACACACGCCAAACATCACACACCCACAATTTCTCTCCATCTCCTCTGCTTCTCTCGACCACAGTTATCTTTCTCTACCCTTCTTTTCTTCTCTACACACAAAACACCACACACGCACATAAAGTGTTTGTTGAAATGCCTCAAAAAATAGTTTTCCCTGCTCGAGTTGGAACATATCCATCTTTCCACATGCCTTTCTTTTTTACTCTCCTCCCTTCTCTTTCTCACACACAATCACACGTCGTCGCCAACCATAATCCCACCCTCTTTCCTTACACATAAAGTGTTTGTTCTTTCCCGTAGGTTGTTTCCCACTAAGAGAAATCACTTTCGAATGGGTAGGTGATTAGCATTATAGAAGCAAATTTGGTTGATTTGTTTGTTGAAAAGATGGTGCATGAGGGGTGCTTGATAGAAGAACTTATAAAGAATGATAAAGCAGAATCAGACTTTTTAGTATATCAGGCAAACTTAACGTTAGTAAATTTGAAAGGGGTTGAGATTTATGGACTAGAACTGAAAGGGCAAAAACCAGTTTATGTGAATTAGTGTTGCTAGAGTTGGGGATGAGGTGGTTGTTTTGGTGCTCCCAGGTCAAGAAAATGGTAAAGGTAGAAGTGGATGAACAGTGAGTGTTACCTGCCTGATATTGAGACCCAATTCACCTTCTTATTTTAATTGCTGAAAATTAAATTTGTTTAGTGGAAGTCTAGATGTCACTCATATTAACATTTATGTTGTTTTTTTATTATTACGTCTCAAATCATTTAATTCTATCTGTTAATTTGTCATTTATCAATACTTGATATGCTTAACAAAACACATCAACGTGGGTGGGTGGCATTACATTTACAGGTTGAATATATTTTGTTGTGAATTATGATGCAAAATTTCATTATTGACGAACTAAGTTTCACGTAGTGTTTTTTGTTGAAGTGTAATTGTAGGTTTTCCTAAATGTTGAATTAATTTGAATTGACATGTAATTCATGGGATGCCTTTTTTTTTTATTAGTTAGAATGTCAGATACTTGAATGATATATGGGTTGATCTAATAAGTGGTGTTTATAATTAGTGAAGTGAAATGTTGATTAATTTATAGGAGTTGCATTCAGTTCTTATTTTAAATGCTGGAGTTTTGGTACCACCAACATGTGTTGTAGGTTGGATTGTTTTACCTATGGGTGAAGGGTGTAAGGTTTTTGTTATGGTTGAAGGGGCTCCATGGTGTTTATGGTTTGTAATTTTAAAAGTGAGTATTTTCATGTGTTTGCGATATTTAGGTACTAATAATTTTATGATTGCTCACAAGCAAGTTGTTTAGTTAATCATCTTTTTAATTTTGTATTTATTTTTATATTTATATTTTTTAAATTTTATTGACGTGCTTGATCACATCTGTTTTGTGTTGAAAAATTAGGCATTGTCGCGTTTAGTTATTTTGCCTTTTTTTTGCTATGTTTCCTTATTGTTGAAATTTCTGTTTGAATTTGGAATTAATTTTTTTGTTGGTTGAATTTGGTTGGTTTCTTTGTATTATTGGTTGATACTAAGTCTTTATGTCATCTTTGGATTGTCCAATTACCGTTACATGTTGATTAAATATTGGTGATTTTTTTTATTCAGCATAACACAGTGCTTTTTGGCACGGACATTTCTTTTATTGACCCTACAAGTTGATTTTTAAATAAATATTTTTGACCACTATTGTTATTTCTAATTAGGTACATAGTTTCAAACATATGAATTTTATGTTTTTTCAGTTTAAATTTGTGACATTTTGACTATTAAGGTTAGGTTTTTTCCATCTCTTTATTGCAATTTGTCTTCAATAAAATATTTATATTGATAATATTTTGTTGAGTATGTATGCAAAGTGTGGTATTTAAGGATGCGATTTAAATTTTCAGCTTATTGCGATCATTTTCAGTGTTTGATTATTTCGAGTCCACAATCAACATATAATTATTTGTTGAATTGCACCGTGCCTTCAGGCACGGGTTATTACTAGTACAATGATATTATATCACCATTAACTTATAATATTATGAATTAATTCTAACAAATGTATCAAATTTTGTTATTTAATAAATATAATAACATAAAATTACCGTCTCACTCAGTAATAATGTCAATAGAGATGGATTAAGATCGCATCTAATTTATTTTTTTTTATATTTTTTCTTACAAGATTGGACATCTATATTATATTATAAAATAAACAAATTAGGTGAAAGAGACCTTTTATTCATATTCTCTCAATTTTTAAAAAAATTAATTTATTTTAATGTATTCAATTTAATTATATTTCATAATGTGACATAATTACCCTCTATTAAATAATAACTTTTCATTTAATTTAATTTTTTTTAAAGACAAAATATATTCGGAGGAAATCGCGTCAGATGTGACTGTAGAATTGCTTAGACAAATCGAACCTCCATTGTTCAGAGAAAAAAGCCCTAGAAACTTCGGCATTTCCTCTCTTCTCTATCTCGCTCTGTGAGTGTGTCTTGCGTCGACTAACAAACGTCTACTTCCCACTGATTGCCATCGACAAACTCAGGTAAGTTATCTCACACTCAATCACAAACTTTACAGTTTCTGTCTTCCTACTTGTGTGCTTGTCTTTCCAACGCCCCTTAATCATTCATTTTTTGCAATTTTTGTTTTGAATTTGGAATTCGAGTATTAGAAAACTTTATTGATGTTCATTGAATCGTGAAAAGTGAAAGTTTGGACTGTGTGTGTGAATAGAATGAAAACAAAGAGAGAAGAAGAAGAGAATACGATGGCCGAGGACTCCAAGAGGCAGAAGCTGCTTGAGCCGACTTCTTCTTCTCCTTCTCCTTCTCCTTCACATCCTCAGCTTGCGTTTGACAATGCCCTTCTTCCTCTTGCTTCGTACGATGATGACGATGAGGACGAAGACGATGAAATGAGAGATGTGGATACGATTAGGGTTGGTAATAATGGTGGATTAGACCAGAATGGTCATAAGTATGATGAGGAAGATGACGAGGATGATGAAGAGAATGAGCACGGTGGAAATGCAAGACAGGGGAAGCTTAATCGCATGATTGAAGTGAGGAGGGACTGTCCTTACCTTGATACCGTTAACCGCCAGGTATCAAATTCATCTCTTATTGGGTAATTATTGCAATTCCGGTTGTTTTCTCAGTTTCTCTTGAATTGCACTCGAGGGTTTGATTTGATAAGTCTAACCGAATGGGAAATATTTATAGAAACCCTAGATGGCTCCTTTTTGCTATACATACATAAATTTTGTTATTGAACAGCCTAACAATTGTCCTTGTTTAGTTTGGATACTTGGCATGGGGATACATAAGGTCTTCATTCTTTTGACATAAATTTATGTAAAAGTTCATTTTTGATTGGTGCATATCGACATCCATTGCCCATTTGATAGTAACTGTTTCATTGGCTTAATGAATTTCCTTTTGAGCACATCTCATTATTCGTGAGGTGGTAGTGGCTTTATGTGCTTTTATTTGCAGATGCATTTGACTTTTACAGCTTTTTGTTGCAGGTTTTAGATTTTGATTTCGAGAAGTTTTGCTCTGTTTCTCTTTCGAATTTGAATGTTTATGCGTGTTTGGTTTGTGGGAAGTATTACCAAGGAAGAGGCCAGAAATCTCACGCATACACTCATAGCCTTGAAGCAGGACACCATGTTTACATCAATCTTCGAACAGAGAAAGTTTATTGCCTTCCTGATGGATATGAGATCATTGACTCTTCCTTAGATGACATTCGACATGTTCTTAACCCGAGGTTCGCTAATATTTAGCTTTGATTGCTTTTACATGTAGCAGAATTTTTTATCCCTTTATAACTTTGCTACTAGTTTACATTCCTATTTTGATCAATCACCTTGTTCAATTTCTCTGATATTATTTTACAGGTTTACTCGGGAGCAAGTGCAGCAGCTTGATAGAAACAGGCAATGGTCTAGGGCACTTGATGGTTCTGATTATCTTCCTGGAATGGTATATTACTTGTTACTATTATTATGACATTTCATTCTTGTTGCTCATTGGTATATTCTGGACAATTTTGAATATAAAGATAGACAATCAAGTGTCCAATTTCACTCTTCTCTGGTGCTAATTATAATCTCATGGCTCCGGCAATTTTTTTAGGTGGGACTCAATAACATTAGAAAGACTGACTTTGTGAATGCTACAATTCAATCTTTAATGCGAGTTACTCCCTTGAGGAACTTTTTCCTTATCCCTGAAAATTATTTGCACTGCAAATCTATACTTGTCCTTCGATTTGGAGAGCTCACTCGAAAGATTTGGCACGCAAAGAACTTCAAGGGACAGGTTCGTCCTTGGTGTAATCAAACTTTAGCAATGACTTTTGTTCATAGAATGCGTATACTTAGCGTTTTTTGTGTCTGCAGGTGAGCCCACATGAGTTTCTGCAGGCAGTTATGAAAGCTAGTAAAAAACGTTTTCGCATAGGTGCACAGTCTGACCCAGTAGAATTTATGTCATGGCTCCTTAATACACTGCATACAGATCTTAGAAGTTCAAAAAGAAGTAGCAGCATAATCCACCAGTGTTTTCAGGTGTTTGCTTCATCTTGGTTTTTGTTCTTCAGCAGTGTATTTTTGTTTAAATATCTGTTGTCCAATGTTATGCCATAATTTTTTGCAGGGAGAATTGGAGGTTGTGAAAGAGATTCATAGCAGAGCTATAGCTGAGAAGAAAGGGAATGGAGATGCCCAGAATAATGGAACCGATGGAGATGGTGGCACTGAACCTGATAATGTGGTTAGCGAGACTAGCAGAATGCCATTCCTGATGCTCGGACTAGATTTGCCTCCGCCGCCTCTTTTCCAAGATGTGATGGAGAAAAATATAATTCCACAGGTTTGTGTTTCAACTTGCAACCTATGTGTTAACTTTGCTAGTATAGACAAAGTATGTCATTTATTATCTTGTCTTTTAATATCTCATACCTTGGTTGTTGGAGGGTGTTGGGTCATCCATCAATGGAGTTGAGGGTTGAATATAGTTTTCTGAGGTGGTAAATTTACCAGTTGGCAGAATCTGAAAACCGAGAAATCAATTTTAGCAAAATTTGCAGACATTTTTAAAAAGAAAGGGTGACATACTTATTTCTTGGTGACATAGACATAAGGAAACCAATATGTCATGAAAATTAGTGATGTGCCTTAAGAAAACCTTGTTTCTTTTAAGGTAAAATCAACTGAGCCTGGTCTATGCTTAAAAGGGTCAAGGATTAATAAGTTGTAATGTCCATGTTCTTTGGTGGAGCCTATCGAAGAGAATTTCATGTTTTGTATACCATTGCCGATTAAGCATATCTTGATGGTTACTTAACAATTTTTCTTTTCTCTGTTTTGAGGTCTGACCTGTCTATTTGTTTTGTCGTCACCTCTCGACAAGTCAGTTTCCTTGCACTAGGCAGGATTCTGATATCCTGTCTGGGTGGTTCTATGTTCTGAATACACTACCGAAATTCATTTATTTTATGGAAAAGATATTTGCAAATTTGGGTCATGATTATCAAACAATGTTCTCTACTAACATCATATTTTCATTTAGCTTTCTTGGAAATTTGTGATGCATACAGATGACATTTGAAGAGAAGTGTAGGTGATTTTAAAATCCAGATGATATATGTATTTGAGTGATATTTACAATGAGTAGGAGAATATCATCTTTCACATAGCATGTGGATTTAGATAGGGCTGGTGAATGAGAATGATACTCTTGAAACTTTGGTTGGCTGTTTAATTAGCTTGTTTGAGTTTGTTGGGCAGCTTAAATAGGCCAGCCTTATTCACGCTTGATTGGTCAACCAACCAAGATTGATCTCACTAGGCTCTGCTCGATTTGGCTTTCTGCGAAAAGAGTTGTAGGGATTCATATGTTACTCTGTTCAGGGTCCACTACTTCATGTGAATTTAAAATTTTCTGAAAAGGCTTACACTTGACCATTTGAGGAAGCTCGAGTTTGTGCAATTGTTCTTGAATTTAGAGTAAATTTAGCTATTTGAATTTGATTTCAACTGCACCTAAGTTCTCTTGACCATGATTTAGACGGCCACCATTTGGCTTTGCTGGCTGAACTAGTTTGCACCTCTTAGTGCAGAAAATAAAATGGTTCCTTGGAAAATGTGGTGTGTTTGTAGAATAATTAGAACAAAAACAAAAGGGTCCCAAAAATTACTACTCAATGCATTGTAAATTTTGCAGTTGTATGAAAGCCTATTATTTGGCCTGTCAGAAAATCCACTATATAGTTTTTTTTCAACGAGATGGGAGAGGGCATGCTAATTAGATGTGATTGGACAAGTGCAATGATTAAAGTTAACTTTGCTGAATGGCAAACAAGATGTTTTTTGAGTTTTTCCCCTGATTGGATGCAGATCTATATGTTTTGTATTGGAAACCTTATGGTAACTCAAGGTTATATTGTCTTCATTCTATTGTGGAAGCATGGAAACAAAATAGTCCTGGGTATATTAATATCTTTTTGAATGCTTCTCTTTCTGCCTTTTGGTATAAATCTGCTCACTTTTACATGTTGACTGTTTTTAGGTTCCACTTTTCAACATACTAAAGAAGTTTGATGGTGAGTCTGTCACAGAAGTAGTGCGTCCTCGTATAGCAAGAATGAGATATCGGGTTACAAAACTGCCAAAGTATCTAATCCTCCACATGCGACGGTTTACGAAGAACAATTTCTTTGTTGAGAAAAATCCTACTCTTGGTGAGTATCATATTTTCTGGTGTTGATTGTGATTTGTGTTGGGCTAGGGTTATTACTCAAAATTGACATTGTTGATTGAGAAACGATACTGGTTGACTTAAATATTGGTTCTACAGGTCCCCTCAAAATTGACTAGATAATGTGTAACTGCCATTTACTTGACTTAAGATCTATGAACATGATATTGTATTTGGTAATGAAGTTGCAATAAAAAGGAATCCTCGCACCTTTTCCTCCCGCAGCTTATTGTCATCGGTTGATACTTTGGCCTCTTGTGTTGGGAGAATTTAGCCTCAGTCAACTTTCTGACTGACCAGAAAAAAGTGGTAATGTGGCAACTAAGGCGTGTAAATGCTAACGTGAAATCTGTAGATTAGATCTTGCTGCAATTCACGAAATCTATTCTCCCCCAGTGGCAAAGGCTATCTCATGTCTCTGCATATGGGAATTGAGGCATATCAATGCTAATGTTAATCTATTGTCCCCTATGTGCCTTTGCGCATAATCCTGGAGACCAATTTCAATTTTGTTAGTCTACACTGTTCAATTTCAAGAAATTGTGCATTTTGCTTTAGGAATCACTGGCACTACATTCTTGTTCTCTGTGTCCCTTACTATTTTCCCCGGTGTGGTCTCTCAGTTAATTTTCCAGTGAAGAATCTAGAGCTGAAGGATTATATTCCTCTACCAGCACCTAAAGGGAATGAGAGATTGCGCTCGAAGTATGATTTGATTGCCAATTTTGTTCATGATGGTAGGCCAGGGGAAGGATCCTACAGGGTATTTGTACAGCGGAAGTCAGAAGAATTATGGTAAAGTTTAACGCTAGTGATTTTGTTAACAATTGTTGAGAATTCCCTGCATACTCTGCTGTCAAGTCTTACATACGTAATTTTCTCAGGTATGAGATGCAGGATCTTCATGTATCAGAGACTCTGCCTCAGATGGTTGCTCTCTCTGAGGCGTACATGCAGATATATGAGCAGCAACAACAGTGATATTGAAGACCTTGTATTGAAGGATTACTTTCCAGGTATAGAAGACCCTATTTTCCAGTTTGGTGGTTTAATAGATAAAGTTTTAATTCGGTAGTTTGTTTGAATGTTTGCTTAGAAATGAGAAAATATGCACGCATTGAAAAGAAAAAAAAGAAAAAGATGTATACATTGTCAAGCAAACTTTTTATGTTGTATTGATGTTGCTGCTGTCAATTTTCAAGTACATTTATTCAAACGGTATAAACGAGGTGTTTCGAGCTTGCAACAGAGTCTCAGTTTACCCGATAAACATGGATTATGGGATTGTGCGTAGGAGAGTAGGATGAGGGATGATTTTGATCGCCCTGTAGATGTAAATGGTGTCGACTGGTGCTCACTATACCACAAACAGATGGTGAGGTCTGATAGAAAATAGAAGAAGCTTCTTTTTTTTCAAGCGTCATATATAACTGTGTCCGCTCCTCATGATTCTCAGTTGAGGGTTAAATCTTTTTATCAGGTAATATGTCACTGACTCATATATGGCTGTTAACAATTCCAAGTTGATAATTCTAGAATTCAGGCTGTTATGCCTATTATATCTCAGCCTGATCATGAGCTCATAAACAAGGAGTCTAATATATCCTTTTTTTTTACTGAAATTCAAAGGTGATGCTACAAGGTACAAGCTATTCAAACTATTAAAAAAAAAAAAAAGGAATCTCGATTGGTTTCTCTGCAGCAAGTGTTTAGCTCAGTTCTGAAGATTAACAAGAAAACCGCTATGTTCCAAAGATGAGAACATGTCTTTTTACTAATAGAAGGTAAGGCAAAAATAAAAGTGAAATTACGGGTAAAAAGTCGGTGTGCTTTTTAGATACCAAGGTGGCGAATTTATGGATATTTTGGTCATTCAGAAGTAACTTCTTTTTTTGTTTGTTTTTTCCCCGGGGGGGGGTGTTAAGGGGGAGGGTTGCTGACGTAATTAACAGGTTTACACGATCCGGGGTGGGTAGATGAAGTTAGTTTTAAAAATTCCACAAATGCTATAAGCCGGTCATTTTGACCCGTGGAATAAATGTCAGCAACAGTTCTGTTGGTCTCTTCTGACGTCTGAGACTATTTTTATTTTTTTTGTTTGATGACTAGGGTGTTCAAATCAATTTATACATGTTATGGTTAATTTTTTTTACATTCTAGTCAAATGTAAGTAATTCAAATCGAAATTAAGATATTTATAAAATATAAATTTTTCGTAATTTGATTCTAATTAGTTGTTAAAGATTGAATAAATTATTATTAAATGGCCGTCCAATGGAACGATTCAAACTTGTCAGGCTCTCGGTAAATACAATTATTATTTGATTGTCTTAGTCGACTCAATTTTTTTATTGAGCAATGCTACATATCCCAAATTTATATCCCAAAAGTGCATCCCAAATCAATGGGAACCGTTGGATGAGTGGCTCCTACCAATTTTTTTCATTGGAACCCACTCATCCAACGGTTCTCATTGATTTGAGATGCACTTTTGGGATACAAATTTGGGATATGTAGCATTATACTTTTTTATTTTGCTATAATTTACAAGCTCGTGAATCAAAGTGTTTTTATAATAAGATCATGCTTGCCTAATTTAATGTTTTAGTTCCCATGACTTGCGTGGATGGAGAAGAGAGAGTCAAATTTGGATTTTTAAAGGGCAATTGCTTACGGAGAGGAATAGGTCTTTGGCATGCCTGTGTAAGAAGTGATGCAAATCCCATTCAATATTTTTTACTTAATTTACCGGATGATCTGTCTTTGATCAAATTAGAGAGAGAATTATGAAAATAGTTTAATTTATTTTGCCTATTTATAATTTTTTAATTGAATGGTGATATCACTATCACGTGACAATTATGATATGACGTCAAATTAAGGGCGAAGCCAGACTTTCATGTTAGAGGGGCAGAAATTTAAATATAAAAATCAATTAACTTTTAAAGTGGATGGTAAATTACAATATTATAATAGAAAATTCATAAGTTCAAGTATGAGAAATATGGAATCAAAGAATAGTACGAGGAATATATTAAACTCTAAAACTATGAAAATTAAAATTAGTATCAATTTTACATTAACAAAATATATATATAAAAAAAGACAATAATTTTCTTCATACTACATTTTTAATATTTTTATTATTTGTATATATTCGTAGATTATTTGTAACTTACACATTATTAACTTGTTAAGAAAGAGGTAAGAATAATTATACAAATGTTTTTTTTAAAAAAAATAAAATAAGACGAAATGCATTACATAGCAAATTCATTGTTGTTTTCTCAATGAGCAATTCTATTGGATCTAAAAATTTGACCTTATTTACTGACTTAATTCACTGTGAACATTAGATTGACTGTGGGCTCCATCAAACATTGGAACTTGATGTTAATCCAATGATTCCAATGAAGTCACATCATTATGTCAGCAAATTATGTCATATTTTTAGGTCTAAATAATATTACTTTTTCTCAATATGTATGAGTTTAGGATATTTGACATTTGTTTTGTTCGGTACAAAAATAGATATTTAGTTAAGTACATTAGTGGATTTGTGGACCTTAGTGTTGATTCAATGGTTCGACTAAAAATCACATCATTATATTAATAAATTATATAATATTTTTATGTCTAAATAATATCACTAAAAAATTAAATTAATAAAAAAATTATTTTTTAGAAATCAAAATTACTATTAAAACTAATAATAATGATCAACAAGACTCACCGGTGGAATCCACGAAACCTAACCAACCAATGACCATTGTAAAACGTGGTCCAATGGGCAACCCTTGTCCTGGAGTGTTTTTAACATTCCCCTCTTCAACATATCTTTTATATTCCGAACATAAATTAAGACTTCGCCTCTGCCACAGAGAGAGAGCAATGGAGGGTGAGAGAGAGATCAAAAACGTTATCAAGTATTGGATGGAGGGAGAGATCAACAATTTCATCAAGGTATGGCTTTGTGTCTGCTTTTCTCTGTCCTACTGCTATGTCTTGGGCAAGATTGTCCCCAAAGGTACAAGAAGACTCCTCACAGTCCTCCCTGTGGTATGTCTCTTTCTAGCTCTACCTCTCAACCTTCACACCATGCATCTTGGAGGCATGACAGCTTTCTTTATAGCTTGGCTTGCAAACTTCAAACTCCTCTTATTTGCCTTTGCTAAAGGCCCTCTATCTGACCCTTCAATCTCTCTCCCAACTTTTGTAGCCATTGCTTGTCTACCCATCAAGATCCAACGAAACCCACCTCCAAAATCTTCACAAAAATCTCTAAATGGTCATAACAAAGAAAACCCATCTTCCAATACCCAGAAAAAAGGCCACAAGTCACCTTTTAATTATGCCATAAAGGGTTTTCTTTTAGCCTTGATCTTGAAAGTGTACGATTATAGCCAGTATATCAATCCAACAATCTTATATATCATTTATAGCTTTCATATTTATTTTTCTTTGGAAATCATATTAGCAATAGTGGCAGGCTTGGCTCGAGGTCTGCTTGGAGCAGAGCTCGAAGCACAATTTGATGAGCCATACCTTTCGACCTCACTACAACAGTTTTGGGGTCGAAGGTGGAACCTCATGGTCACTCGTATCCTACGCCCTACCGTGTATGAACCAGTCTTGAATATCTCCACAAAATTCTTGGGCCGACAATGGGCCCCTATCCCTGCAACTTTGGGCACCTTCATGGTTTCGGCTCTAATGCATGAGCTCATTTTCTTTTACTTGGGTCGCATGAGGCCCACTTGGGAAACCACATGGTTCTTTCTTCTCCATGGGGTGTGTTTGGTGGTTGAAATTAGGATGAAGAAGGCATTTTCCGGCAGGTTGCAGTTACCAAGGATCGTCTCGACGACGTTGACTGTTTTATTTGTGATGGCCACCGGATTTTGGCTGTTTTTTCCAGATCTGTTGCGTTGTAAAGCTGATGTTAGAGCATTTCAAGAATACGCGGCGGTTGGCGCGTTTGTGAAGGATATTGGTCGTGCTTTGGCATACAAATCTTCAAACACGACCATAGTATAGTATGTGGAATAGCTGGTCCAGTCATGAATAATCTATTTTTAGTCGGATCGCAAATGATATTAATTGAGATGCGCATAAATTAATTTGGACATCGACCAACTGTTGGTTGAACAAAAAAAAATTGTAATTTGTTTGTACTTAATGTACTTTTAGACAATTTTGATCCAAGCATTTGTAAAATTTACACTGGTTATAATTTTTGCTTCACCTTGCTGACTTATACTTTTTTTTTTTTTTATCGATTGGTTCATTTTCTAGTTTGTGGGTGGCAGTGGAATTGAGACATAAGTAGTACTGGTTGCTTTAGAAAATTGTCAAACATGAATTCACTTTCACATTCCTTTTTTTTGACTTTTTGTTGATGAAGTTTGCGTAATACAATTAACTTCTCTAAAGTGCAGGTAAGGTAACTTCTAGACACTATTATACATAGGTGAGTCTCGTGTAAGGATCTCAATTGATCGAAGCGAGGGTGGACGGTGTAGTCTCTATTCTTGTACTTGCTTAAAATTTTTTTATCTATTTCCGCTCCACCTCCGTTAACGGGTATAATTTTCATATCTATTTTCCTCTGCGGGTAAATTTTTAATCCTCGCTTCCCCCGTATCCGCCCAAGCCCAAGTTAAATAAATCCAATATTTTAAATAATCCAATAACATTCTAAACTAACATAATATAACATAACATATTTGAATAAAACACAAACAACAATGTCCAAAATAATACTTCAAAATACTACATATTTAAACAAAACACAAATAAATGTCCACAAATAACATAATGGGGGCAGGGTAGGGTGGGGCGGGGTGAGGGTGAGTCCATCCCCGCACGGGTTTATATGGGTATTTCCGTATACGTCCATCGTCCAATACGTATAGTTCATCCCCGGTCCAAACGGGATGGGTCATGTGCACCAAACAGAGAGTCCGACCACCACCACCCCTATGGTTTCGGCAAAAAATATCTTACCCCCTTGCCCTTTAAATTACACACATAACCTCCTAATGATTCTGTACAAAAATAAAATGAGTTGCATAATTAACCGAACAATGAATTAAGAAAGAAGATGACACTAAAGGACATCTCCATTCACTTAGAAAGAGGGAGAGACACAAGCGAATAAAGATTGTATACGGTTCGCCTCAGATCTAGATCTGAGAAATAATTTATAAAAATGCATTGTCGGCCCTTGTTAGTGAGAGTTGAATTGCAGATCTGCGTGTTCAAATCTCGAAGATGTCACTATAGAATGCAGAAACCAAGTCCGACCACTTCTGTAAAGGTAATTTTTTATCTGTCTTTACGCTTTTTTTGTGAATGTGGGTGGTCATGAAAATGAGAATTGCTAGCTATTGTTTTTTAAGTTTATCATTGATCTCTATTGCAAATCTGAAATGTTAGTTACATCACATGGGTACTGCTGAAAGAGTGGATCTTTTCAGATTTTTTAATGGGTCTTTTCAAGTACATGTTTCTTTGTGTTGTTTACCAATTTATGATTGCATGTGGATCTTTTTTTTCTTCTCAAAAGAGGTTGCAAGGGGTGACCGCTGCGCTGTGAAAGTCTCTCTGGACGTGACTATAACAATTCGAGCTCTCTGCTGTAGTATTCTAGAGGGGCCTAAACAGTGGGCTCCACACGCTTTACCTACCTACAATTCTAGAGTTATAGCTTGATCCTAGCCCATCAAAAATTTCTCGAAGAAGGGAGTCTGCAGAATCTCATTACTAGATGACCATTACGGATGTGGGTCCTTGTGTCTCAAATAATAATGGCCGAAAATCAGCAACTCTCTTATTTCTCATTTACTCTCCTTTATCAAAAGGGCTGAGGGTGTTCTCTTCGACCAGTTGGCCTTTCTTCTTTTCGGTCAACGTAACGTGACTGTCTGGTTGAACAGCAGAATGCTGAAATGGGAATTATATTATTATAGCTTGTAAAGAGCACTTTAGGCATTAAAGAGGGGTTAGTTTTGAGGGAAACCATGCAAACAATGCCCACGCCATTCTTTCTGCCAGTGAATTACATCCTCTGACAACTTGGATGAGAAAGATATTGGTCTCTCTCAGCTTCGTACACAACCACTTCATGGTTGTTATCTTTATGATTTTAATAGTGTGTTTAGTTTAGTTCGATGAAAAGTTGGGTGAAAGTGAAAAGAAAATGGGAGAAGGAAAATAGCAAACAAACAACAGAAAATCAAAAGTTGGGTGGTTCTTTCTTTCCATTTTTTTTTCAATACCAAACAATATAAAATTAATTTTTTATCTCTCGTACTAAACACAAAATAAGAAAAATATATCCTATTTTTCACTTTGCTCTTAGCAAAAAAAATTAAATTAAATAATCAATCGCTTTATCAAAGGTGGACTAATCCTAAAATCACACCAAATTCATCCTGCAAAAACAATGGTAAAAAATTAAGAGTAAATAGGTCAACAAGTATGGTGTCATCGACAATTGGTTGGGACCTTGGACCTGGTGCATTTTGCATGTTCTGTTAAGATATTGAACAAGCGGTAATAGATCCTGAACTAGGCCAAAAAAACTGAGGATTTTAAGGTCTCTACCTTGCATGACTTCCTTCAAACCTCGAGGTTGGCAAATCCTGCCTCACCAAGGTGCAAATCTATAACTATGGCTATTATCACCATGAAAGAAGAAGCAAGAGATTACAACAACAAACACCCAACAAGGAGCGAGAGAGCATGGAGGGTGAGATCAACAACTTCATCATGGTATGGGCTTCAATCTTTGCATCTGTATGCTACTGCTATGGTGTGGCTAAGATGGTTCCAAAAGGCACAACCAGATTGATTACATTCATCCCAGTGCTCTTCCTCTTTTTACTACTTCCTCTAAATCTCAAGTCTGTCCATCTTGGATGTACCACAGCTTTCTTCATATCTTGGCTGGCCAACTTTAAGCTCCTACTCTTTGCTTTTGGTATGGGCCCAATATCCGACCCATCGCTCTCCCTTGCCCATTTTGTTATTCTTGCTTGTTTCCCCATCAAGGTCCAAAAAAATGTAACCCCAAACCCTCTAAAATGCACCCACGGCAAAGAAAACTTGGAAAAACCTCTCACCAATGGAAAAAATGAAGCAAACCACCCCCCATGTTCCAAAGCCTTACAAATTGGCCTAAAATCCCCTATGCATTATGCTAAAAAGGCCTCAATTCTAGCCTTTATACTGTGTATGGATTCTTACAGGCTGTACATACATCCAGACATCATCTTAATTGTCATTTGCATATATGTTTACATTGGATTGGAAGTCATGCTAGCCGTGGTGGCAATGTTTATGCAAATTCTGCTAAATTTAGAGCTCGAGCCACCATTTGACGACCCTCACCTCTCATCTTCTTTACAAGACTTTTGGGGCCGGAGGTGGAACCGTATGGTCACGAGCATTCTACGCTCGTCCGTATACGATCCCATCCTCCACCTCTCCAAGGAAACATTGGGCCATAAATGGGCTCCCATTCCAGCTGTTCTGGCCACCTTCCTAGTGTCCGCTTTCATGCATCAGCTGGTATTCTATTACTTGGGCCACTTGAGGCCCACCTGGGGGACAATTTGGTTCTTTCTCATTCAAGGCTTGTCTGTTTTAGTTGAGCGTGCGTTGAAGAAGAAATTCACTGCTTCATGGAGGCTGCCTCGGGTGATCACAGGGCCACTAGCCTTTGGATTCGTGATTATAACTTTTATGAGACTGGTTTTGCCCCACTTAGTTTATTACAAGGTTGATGTTAGGTTGGTTCAAGAGTACGTTGCTTTGGGCACATTTGTGAAGGATCTAGGCATGGCTCTGAAGGAATGGGTGCGTCAGGGCATATGTCCTGAACAAACAAAGGCATTGGAAATGTCTGTTTGGAATAACATGTCTCAAATTTGTTATATAAATTAACTGTTTGCTACCCCCATATCAATGACTAATGTCATGCCAATATGGTAGATGTTTTTTTTTTAAAAAAAAATGGAGGTTTAATAAGTTCATTATTGTATTGTGTGATAAAATATTATGTCAGAAGAACTACATAAATGCCAAACTACTAATGAAAAACTGTTAGATATGGCCTTACACTGGAGTATTGGACTTTTCTTTGACTTAATACTGGAGTATAAAAATTATTTTTCCAAGATCTCGTTCTCATGGATTCGTCATTCTAGAAATGAAGTAGCTCATGTTTAGGCTAAATTTGCACTTAATTGTACAAAACCTGTAATTTGGAGGGATTGTGCTCTTGAATTATTAGTTTCTTCTCTTAACCATGTAATTTCTTCTATGAATTAATGATTCAATCGTTACTTATAAAAAAAAAAAACTTAAAGAGTGATATATTGATATTCTTCAACATGTACCCTTACCCACGTATTGAATTTTGAGTCAAGCACATCAAAATATTTTGGTTATTAGAAGAAATGACAAAATATAGCAAAAGGGACATTAATGCAGAACTTGACTGTTGGAAGAGGAGACTCTCGAGAGATATGCAGATTCAACTACTGAAGAAGTGGTTAAATGGCCGATTTCAATTGTGTCGTACCGTGTCCGCTAGCCCTAGCTTTTGTGGTGCATACCAATCTCTGGCTATTTTTTCCTAGCTTTTCTCTATTATAATGTGGACATAACGGGAGCCTGAGTCACAAAAACAGTGATAAGGCCTTTAATGATTTGCAGCGGTAGATAAAAAGCTGCAGGCTACTTTTGGCAAACCCAACCAATTTTGAGAGTTCTATGTGCAAAAAGTGGGGTGGGGGGTGGGGCTAATAATAATTAAAAATGGTGCAGCACTTATTGTATCTGTACTCGGTAGCCACAGTCCATCGGCTAGGATAAACCACTTAACTATCGTGTCTTTTCTATCTATTGGAATATTCATTCGTTCTCATAATCTTGATAAACCCACACTCATTATCCCCCTTCACCCCATTCGGCTACTGGACTTGGGGTTGATTATTTCCGAGACATCATCAGTCATCTATACCGAAATTAGAGTATTCATGTAGAATAAATTTTTAATGGTCTGTCTCCAAAAGATTGCAAAAATTTAAATTTAAAATGTTCAAATTAACATTTTATTCATATTACCACATGAGTATCTAAACTCAAGTTAAGTTTATCATACTTACTTTTCAGTACCATGTAAAATATTTTTGAGAGCTACCTTTCCGATAAAAGAAAAATATATTTTTGAGGCCTAGATCTATATTATTTGAGTGGGGTTATTCCACCCATTTTTTTTTTGAAATTAAAATTTTTTTTATTCACAAAAACAGTAATTACAAGAAGCAAAGTAAGTCTTAAAAGCCTTTACATCAAAAACAAACCCAACATAGTTAAAAGCCAAAACAACCTCCAGACCAAATCGGATGCAGCAAAGCATTCTAGCCCAGCACTTCCAACAGCAGCTATTTTCTCCATACCACTTTCAAACAAATCAACACTACAAATAAGATCCACCACAACTTCCACAACAGCCCATTAAAACCAAAATTAACCCATATCATCCACTACAACAACCCTCCTCCTTGGCAAAACAGGCAAACCCCTCAAGTCTTGAAAAACAGCCAGTTCAACTTCACAAGGCAGCCTCTACTCCACAGAAAAATCAACAGATTCCCCA
Organism: Ilex asprella; assembly: GCA_023539305.1. NCBI lineage: Eukaryota > Viridiplantae > Streptophyta > Magnoliopsida > Aquifoliales > Aquifoliaceae > Ilex > Ilex asprella. The sequence continues at coordinate 652,518 of CM042188.1, forward strand.
CTTAACACTGCTTGAACAGCAAGCCTATCGGCAACAGGATTTGCTTCTCTAAAAACATGCATCAAACGATCCTTCAACTGACTTAAGTAGGCCAATCTGTCTTAAGTACATAAAACAAAACCAATGACAATCACACTTCTCCAAAACAGAATTAATCAAGATCAACGAGTCACGTAAAGCCCTAAATTCAGCAATATTATTCGAGCAAGCAGCAAGTACTACATTCCCCCACTCATTTTTGACCACTACCACTCCTCCACCTGCAACCCCTGGATTATTTCTAGAAGCTCCATCAGTATTAAGTTTAAGCATACCAGCTGAAGGAGACACCCATTTAACCCAAACACATTTCCACACCGCCCTATAGCAAGAATTCACTTGCAAAAAGCCCAAAAAAGCTTTTCCAATTTCATCATCTTGGACCTCAGATCTATATTATTTTTTGAGAGCTACCTTTCCAAAAAAGAAAAAAATATATTTTTGAGACCTAGATCTATATTATTTGAGTGGGATTATTCCCACCCCTTAAATCTCTTTTCTGACTCCATTTAATCTTCTTATTTTAAAAAACTAAATTCATCCCATCTTTCCCGAATAAGCTCTCTGTAGTGGTAGACTATTATATATTTTCTTTTACAATAATTCAATAGATATGTCAATCCAGTTCCTAGAAAATAAAATTCTAAATGGAAGAAAAGAAAAGAGAGACAGACTATCAAAAAATATGAACTGCTCAATGATCTCAAAATCGAGTGATAGTGACATTCTTTTGCTACCGCATATAACATGTACAAATAAGCACATCACGTGTACAGAGAATTCAACAGAGAAGCTTGGTTATTTGTACAAAACCAATTGGCATCATCTTCAGAAATACTTCATTAACAAATATTCGAACAGTAAGAAAAATTTTGATATCCCACAAATTTGTATATGTATGACTATTTTACCTTCGCCCTTTCTTGCTTCTCTCTTCTTCTTTTCCCCTTCTTGTTCCCATGTTAACCTTCTCAGCACATTCAATTTTGAGTACTCAATAAGCGTTTTCAATAAACCTTATCAAAGCATGGATCCATATGTGGACGTTTCCTATTTTGCTGGCCTTGAAAGGAAATATTGTGCAGCCTGCATGATTGCTTAACAATCAGTTTATAGGTCGTGGGATGCTTCCAGGCTACAAAAGAAAAACGATCGCCATATCCTTCCACTCCTTCAACCAGTAATTGCCAAACTAAGGCTCCTGCACCGGCTTCTCTCTTCTTTGCAGACTCGGACATTTTATCATAGACCATTTTCAACAGAACATCTCTATCATATACTCCTTTACTCTTCATACCCAAAGGGAAGCCAACTTCTGTGAAAAGGACCGGTTTCTTCAACACGTGCAGTCCGTCATTTATATGAGCGTCCACCCAATGAGAAAGAAAATCCATTTTTGTTTCTAAATCTGCACGTGAGATCCTACAGCATAAATTACAATAAAGAGGTTAGCAGGGGACTTGGAATTTAGAAGAGCATATAGTGAAACACTAAGAAATTTTAGCTCAAGTTCTCTATTCCCTTTAGTTCCTGTTTAGTCCGCTTTGTTTCCAGAGTTGTTTCTATTTCTACATATGTTTCTTCCGCACTTTCCCCTTTCTTCTGTTTCGGGGCATTGGATTATCACCAATGTTTGTGTTACTCAAGTCGACATTCTTTGTTTCTGCTTCGTCTTCCCTCTAAGGCGGAATACTCTGCTACCAATGTACTTTCACATCCCACAGCTTCGGCAGATTGCCAAGCCAAAAAAACATTTATTTTGTCTTCAAACCAAGATACTTGGTTATGATATCGAATATAAATGTATAATGCAGATCGGCAGCTCAAATTCTCAAATTAGTTTGATTTTAGATCTATAACTTATAAAAAGTAATAATTCTACTGATAGACCATCTCACCAACAGGGGACCGTAAAAGTTCAGCAAATGTTAGCAAATTATGTCATAATCAACACAACTAACCAGCTATGGGGATAGGCATGAACCGAAGCAAAGTCTATGTTGTCAATTTCTGAGTTTCGTATGAAGTCTGATCCAAGCGATGCTGCCCATTCCCCAGGATTAACTCCAGATTTTTCAGTTGTTTTCATGCCATAAAACCCTTCAAGTCCGATAGTCACAAGATGTTTCGGGTCCAAACTTTTAACAAAAGCAGCCATCTCTGTGATCCAAGCCTGTTCATCAAGACGATAATCTTAGGTCAAGAAATAAGATACAAACACAAAAAGGTGAATAAAAAATAGTATCATGGTCGTCATGAAAGATCTGCTAGATGATCTACCAAAGAGAACAATGGTGAAAAGTCCTAAAATACATATATTTCCTGAGCCATTATTCTAACTGGGAGAGACGCACTATACAAGTGTTCCACTCTCTATCATATTTTATTTCTGTGTACGCACGGTTATTTTGCACTCTTTTGCAGTACTTAACATTGGAAGGCACCCATTTCTCCCCCCACTTCACCCCCAAACCCCTTTTGGATTTTCCAATGGAGTTTAGCGTTCACCTGAAGAGCAGGAGCAGATGAACTGGATTCACACCGGGGCTCATTCATGAGTTCCCAAGCAAATATAGCTGGTTCCTCAGAATATTTAATTCCACTTAATGAGTTCTTTCTTGTTACAATGGCCTGAAAATTCCACAAAAAGAAAATGATCATACAAATACAAATAGACAGATAAAGATGTGGCAACAGGAGCACTAATTACGAGCTATTCTAGTTAATGCAATTTGGAAAGAAGCGCTGTTACAGTTATCACTTAAGGCCAACGGTGACTACTCAACCTGTAATATTTGGCTTCTATGAAATAAGTAGTTCTATTTTACCCGGCCGTTTAAGTAATGGCATATATGGTAACAAAAAAGAATGTACAAAATCAGATCTCAAGATGTTTTTTGTTTGCCCCAAGATTGATTAATGCTGTGTCCCAATCTCTGACTATAAGATATGAAGAAAAAATGTCTTTCTGAGTCTAATCTTCAACGACAAACCTAAGGCCAACGGTGACTACTCAGGTGTTTTAAGTGCAGTGGCGTCCTACATAAATATACAAGTCAAATCATAGCATGGCATAAATGTGGTAATCCTACAATTCAACGTAGTGTTAAAGTCTTCAAATTCCAAATATTATAGCTAATCACAACCAATGATGCTTCAGATCTTACTGAAATAAAGCAAGAGATACAAGCAACCATCGTGCCTTTTAAGCACAATGGGCGTTCATGTTACAAACCTTGAAGCACAAAGTCATTCTGAAACACCTGTAGTCCCAAGTCCAAGCATAGAAAAGAACAAACAAGATACAAGACAGTATCAGGGATGTTTCCTCAGAGGAAAAAAGCCATAGAAATGAAAAAGATGTGCCTTTTCTTTGCAACAACATAAGGAATTAGTAGTTCCATAGAGTGGTTTCAACATACCTTGACATACGCCTTGTAGTAATCTTTGATAATAGGGTGTGAAAAAAATGAATCACTCGAGGAAGAGACATTAAAACCGGCTTCTTTTGCCCACCTCACATACTGAGATTTCCCACCAAATGCTTTCAGATTATTTACAAGACTAAAGATTAATCTTATACTATGTTTCCGCGCTTCAACTATTACATAATCTAACCCCTGAAATCAAAGAATTCATCAATGACAATAGATCAGAAACAATAAGAAAACAAGCAACTTGTTATTTGTTTCAAAATATCCCTTAGACAAACTGCTTAATACTGCATCCCCAAAGTATTCCAAACAACAAACTAATGTAAATTCTAAGAATTGATATTCCATGAATTCAGTGGAACATATCCATCACCAGTAATGAACCCACAAAAACATATTTTATTCAGTAGAATTTTTTTTTTCTTTTTATTTGTTTCATCGTCCTGCCATGGGTACTCCGTGGTTCAAATCAAGTAATCAATGTCTCCATTCTGAGATGAGGCTGCCTATCAGTTAGTTCTCACAGACTTGCTATAGGTGGATGTCTTTGTGCAAATACTTTTCATTTTTTTGGTCTTTGACTAGAAATTTTTGCAAGAAACCAGTTTTCCTTCAAAACAACCATGGCTTTCCATAGTCACCAATTATACAGTCAAACTTAACAAACCCAAATTGCAAAATGAACATTTATGTGCATAATCAAACTGAGAGTCAAGAAAACAATGACAGACAGAAAAATTAGGCTCATAGCAAGAGAAATGAGTCAATGACAAACCCGAAAGACCCTCTCATTGAAGACACCAGGTGAACTCTGCAAAGCATTGGGCCCATCACCATCACTAAAAGCCCAAGTCCTGCAAACACTTAACCCCATTTCATCCCCTCTCTTCATCATCTCCTTCACCCTCTTCCTCGATGGACCCCACACACTCTCCTCCATCAACCAATACGAATTCCACCCATTAACATAAAAATCCTTCAATCTCTCTTCATTGTCATCCAAGAGCACGAATCTGGTGTGGTTGACCCCGACAAAACTCATCCTGGGCAGCCACAAAACGATAGGAAAAGAAAAGTTGAGGTGGTCACTGAAGTTGAGGTAGAGAAGAAAGAGAATGGTGAGAATGCCCAGAGCTGGGTATAGTTTTTTCTCTCTCCACTGTGAGTCCATGGCTGTTATGGTGCAGGTTACAGAGATGGAATGGAAGTTCGTTTTTCTGGTTTCTGGGTGCAATTTGCGCACCGTTTCTCTAGACAGTGGTGACTTGGACGAGCCTGAACCGTGTAGTTTGGAATTAGTAGGCGCGTCGTTTTCTTTGTATTTGTTTTTGAAAGCAATTGGGATTATTGTGGGCGTTTAGTGCACAGTTTAAGACAATTACAAAATGTTTTCCCACCGACATCTGACTCGGTTTATTTCGTGAGAAGCAGTGTTACAAATAGGGTGACATCAACACCACACAAACCCGACCAAACACAAAATTTAAAAGATTTTTCACACTTTCAACCTTGAAAGTTTTAAGATTCTTATTTAGTATTCTCAAAAATTAAAATTTTCACGTTATATTCTTAATGTATCAAAAGTGTTACAATGTGATCATTTTATTATTTTTTCGTCAAAAACTAACTCATTGACACTGACAAAAAAAACTAACAGAAGAATCACATTGTAACATTTTTGATACATTAAAAGTGTAATGTAAAAAATTTAATATTTGAGAGACAAAATAAAATTATTAAAATCTTTCGAGAAGCAACATGCAATTTGCTCAAATTCAATTACAAACAATAAATCACTTAAATTAAAATTAGACACGAATAACAATTAAAATTAAACACAAATATAAACAAAAAATAGGTATTTTATAATTTCTTTACATAGTATCATATATGAATTGTTATAGAATTAAATTATTTTTTATTAACACGAATACAACACGTACCAAAAATAATATGACTATAAAATAACTAAAATTTCAAATAATATTAATTTCCTTCCAAATGTCATTTTTCACTATATATACTTATATATAAGGCTGTTAGTCGAACGAGTCCGAACTGAATTCGAGTCAAACTTAAAAAATTTGTTTCTTAATCAAATTTAAAAAATTGTTCAAGTTCAATTCGTTTAAGAAACAAACCAAGCCAAATTCAAGCTGAACTCAAATCGAACTCGAATAGATCAATTTCATTAACAACCCTACATATATACACAAAGAAGGGTAACACAGCGTTAAAATTATTTTATTATAACATAAACCACAAGACAATGATGAAATGCATACACCTGAACTGACCGAAATCCAACAATGGCAACAACTTCATACCCTAAACCCCTTCATGTGTATTCATTCAACTTTTATTGATCCAATATAGTGCACACTATCGACCAATAGGCATGACATCCAGGTGATTACGTAAAAACCCAATACTTACATTATAATCACAAGCATAAAGGACAAATGGTTGTAGCGATCCTCGGATACCAAAAAAAAAAAAATTGATTAGTTTATATTAGAGTGTCAAGGTGTGAAAAAGGAAAAAACATTCGGTATAATCGTTACACCATGTCATTATGTTGACATAATTTAATCATCTAATAATAAGATAACATGTAGATAAAAAAATTCCACATGAGATAGTTATTACATGACATGGATATATAGTTATTTTCTTGTGAAGGGGTGTGTTTTATCCGCTTGTGAGCACATGCAATCAATCTTATGCAGAATCACATGCATAAGTTGGATCAACTAATGGGTTCAAGTAATCCCAACATGAGATTCTTATTAGACAGTAGGAACCTTCATTAAACACCAATTAACGAAAAAAACTAATTTCCAAATCCAGTGAGAATGATTACAAAAGAACGCCGATGCCGGACAATTAGGCCACACCCTCCACGGTACATCATCCACGAAATGAGAACCGCCATTGAGGTCAGGACAAGAACTGGCTTTTTCGGATCAGCAGGAAAAACGGACATCTTTCTCAGGGCGGTGATGGAAGAATCTTCCCAGAGCACGTCCCAAATCCCACATTGTAACCGTTCCCCTGTGAATGAACTCAAACATTAAGTGAACAGTCAATGCTAGTTTCAGGAATAAAATGACCTCAACACTAGGAAATTTGATGTAACATGTGAGTGTGAAGTTCACAAAGACGACACAGGTGAAGACAAAAGAGAAGCCACGTGGTGTAACATTTGAGTGTGAAGTTCACAAAGTCGAAACAAGTGAAAACAAAAGAGAAGCCACGTGGTGTAACGTCCCCAGAAACAAGTAGCAAAATTTGTTATCCAATTCAACGTGATTAAATACACAACTATGCAATAAAAGACAGCACAATTGATGACCAATTTATAGTGGGGAGGCTTAAGTTTCAACACGAGCTAATGTAAGTACATGACGAATGGGAGCTAGCAGTCTGGCACAACAAAGACAGGAGAATTAATGAGAGATTTATAGGCCGTTACTTAAGTTTCAACAAAGAGATTATGTAAGTACGTGGTTAAATGGGAGTTAAGAGTATGAATAACAAAAAGGACAAAAAAAACATGAAACTGCAGAAAAAGCTTGTGTTCTCATTGCATAAGAAAACCAACCCCTGAGCATGTGGTTTCTTTCTCGTATATAAAAAGAAAACAGCAAATTTGGTATTGCAATTAATATGAATAAGGATTTATCAGATGTACATAACTTTTAATCAACACTTCATGAACGATGAAGTTGGGTTGCTTATCTATTAAAGTCAAGAACTCGTCACAAGCAAAGCTACAGAAATCTTCTCCTAATACTTTCTCTTCAGGACTTGAGAAAATCATGAATGAACATGCCAATACAACCTCTAGATTGCAAGATTATATCAAATAATATGACTCTAGGGATGCACAAGTCCCTTGGGTAAAAATAACTTCACAATACCACAGCGACATGCTAAAGAGAATAGGAGAGGAGGAAGCAATGCAATAAAGAACCTTGCAACAACCGGTAAAAATGACTTCGTCTCCATCTTCCAAAAATTTACGAGTTGTTCCACCCAAAGATAGTGGCTTTTGGCCGTTCCATGTTAATTCTAGCAAGCATCCATAAGATTCTGGCTCCTGTTAATAATCAAACATAGTTCGCCTCTAGTTTAGCTTTACACAATTAGATACCAGGAAGAACTAAAGCACTATAGACTAATGTTACAATACAATAAACAAACATAGCAAAATCTTACAGGCCCACTGATTGTCCCAGTCCCAAGGAGATCGCCTGGCCTCAAGTTACAACCATTGATGGTATGGTGTGCAAGTTGTTGAGTCACTGTCCAATATCTATACCACGAATAAAGAGAGTTGAGTCAGTAGACAGGAAGAAGAAGCAGCAAACAAAAAATACAAGGCAAATATGACAACAGAGATTGCTTCCTTCAATTCATCACTGCTGCCCATTTCAATACTGAGTTTAGCATCACATACATAGGCACTCATATCTCAGAAGGTATGTATACACATATTTGAAATAATTCACTAGTCAGGCATGTACTCAGAAATTTGATGTACGAGTTGTAACCACTAAACTATCAGCATTAATAGCTTGAGATGTTCTGGGGAATATGCGACTATGTAGTAAAAAATAAATGAAAGTCATGTCTTTAAGGTAACCCCATATCACCTATCCCTGGTGAAACTGATTTAGATCTAATCATAAGCCTAAGTAATTTTCTTTTGGCCAATGAAAACAGAGAGTTAATAATTGAAAGGAACAACTCTCTTTTGAAGGTACTACATGAAATTGGATTTACTGAAAAATTAAACTCCTTACAAGTGCTTGAAGTTACTCCTCGTAACGACATGAGAATGTTCTTCTCCAGTAGGATTGATCCGAACCTTGCAGCAAGAAGACAGTTTCACTACTATGTTGAAGTTCTACAGTAACTTATAAATGTATGTTTAAATTTGACAGGTTCAAATCACTGCAGATTATCGAAACAATGGTAGTAAGGGAAATGTTTTCCCCCATTATAGTTGAAAAGAAAGACTGATAAATAGTACCTCCTAGGAAATGTCATAGTTTACATGTAACTTATAAATATGCGTTTAAATTTGACAGGTTTAAATCACTGCAGATTATTGAAACAATGGTAGTAAGGGAAATGTTTTCCCCCATTATAGTTGAAAAGAAAGACTGATAAATAATACCTCCAAGGAAATGTCATAGTTAACATGTATCTTTTCCGCGAGATATGGCAATGGATGAGGGTCCTGCAATTGATGGTATACATAAGTGAGCAATGCTAGCATGAGACGATTTTTTTTTTTTTTGAGAATAAATTTCACATGATTATATGATGGCAGATGGCAAATCATGAACACCAGAGACACTATCCTCTGAAACAATAGAAAGGAGACACAACCACCTGCTTGGGACCATCACAAGCAAATGGCTCCAGGGCATCTAAAGTCACAATCCAAGGGGATAAGGTTGTACCTGGAAGGACCAAAAAAAGAAATCAGGTCTTGCTACCATTCCCTAGATTGTGAAAATTAACAAGAAAGTAGAGTACAAATACAACCAACAGAAGTCTGACTCTGACAGTTTAATTGTTCACCAGTCTCTAGCTTTGCAGTATATAATTGTCTTTCCTGGGAGAGGCAAGCTTTGTTGAATATAACTCAATCAATCAAAACAAAACACCAATAGTACTTACCAAAACTTTTCCCAAGAAAAGGCCCAAGAGGAACATACTCCCATGCCTGAATATCTCTAGCTGCCGAAACCAGCTTCTAATCAGCACAGCATCCACAGTGAAAATGATGAGGAATTTGGCATTGAGGAATATAATATTATACGTACCGCTCCAGTCATTCATCAGCACTAGACCAAAGATATGATCTGCAGCCTCATTAACATCCACAGGCTTTCCTAATTCATTTCCAGGACCTACTATAGCAGCCTTCGAGCAATAAAGAAACAAACACAGGGTGAAAAATAGACTTAGTCATCAAGCTGCACTGCAAGTCAGAGGTGACATGCAATAGAGAAAGATGTGACACACAATTATCAGCTTTATATTATTCCACAGGAAACAATTAATGCAATTGAATAAGGAGAGAACGATTCCATGTATTGTATCCCAACCACTGCACCAAAACATTTGTAGCATTCGGATACTAGAAGTTACAGATCATCCAAGAACAAATGCTACGAAAGCTAACCATTTCTAGCTCAAAATCCAGCTTTTGAGAAGGTCCAAAATATGGTGGAGAGTTACCAGTTGGATAACTTTGACCTCTGCAAGGATAGCAAAATAGTAGGAAACCATGAGAAATCTAGAGAGGTATGATTACCCGAGAATGAAGTCTCATATCGACATCCCATTAAAGAACACATTTGCATAGTAGGTAAGAATGGGAAAAAATAAGATTTTCATCCTTGGGCTAGATGTATGCAGTATTTATCCCAAAAAAGTTTGAAGTATATGATGAAGCTCAGATTGATTCCTTTGCAATTCAATTCAACACATCGTGTACATTTCCCATATTTTGAACAAGGAGAGAAACATATAAATTGAAATCTTTAAATACAAGTTTTATTTTAGCACCTTGGTCTAACAATGTCAGTGCCAGAGATTACAATAGATGATGCTCGTCCATGATATGCAATAGGAAGGTGGAACCTGAAAAGTCATTGAAATTCCTATGTAATAAGCTGAAAAATAAAAAATAAAAAAAGGAAGAGATCAACAGTGTTGATTCTGCCAATCATTGCTGAATTTGCCATAATTACAAAAGCGGCATACCAGTTAGGGTTGATTGGGTTCTGTGGCCCTCGAAATATGGTCCCACAATTCTTAGCATGATGCATGGATGCAAAAAAATCTGTGTAATCCCCTATTGCAATAGGAAGAAGCATTTGTGCCTTGTCCTGATGCATCAGCCACAAGGAGTTAGAATGCTAACATATAT
>CM042188.1:687589-719485 GCA_023539305.1 Ilex asprella
TGTGAATAGAATGTGATGGAGTTAGTAGTATGATGTTATAGAGTTTAATGAAGTGGGGATAGAGAATTTTTTTTTTTTTTTGTTTTAACAGTTAGGGGTAGAGGTGTCTATGGGCTTGGTCGAGGTAAGCCAGCGAATTTTTTTTCGGGCCAGACTTGGGTAGTATAGGCCCAAACCCTTACCCAAATGAGTTATTGGGCAGGCGGAGTCGGGCTTCATGTATGGGGTAGGCTGCCCGTGAGCCTATTGGGTGGACCTGCTTGCGGAATTTTTTATATATATCTTTATTTAAAAATAATGAATATTTTTGTAACTTAATATTTGTGTAAATTATATTTATGAATCAAAAGTAAAGTCAAAATAGATAAAAATAAAATAATGAAGTACATCCAATAGAATGAATAAATTTCAACTAAGTTGACACCTATTAACTTATCTGTCATTTACATTATTCTACCATTTAAAACGTATATGCTTAATATATGAAAAAAATATTATTTATAATATCTAAATTTTTAAAACTTCAATTTTCAATATTATGAGACTTATTTCAAAGTTTCAAATTTAATAGTCTAAAAATATAATTTTTTTTTAAAAGAAGGGTGGGCTAGGCTAGGCTAGGCTTGATGGGCAGGCTCTTGGGTCGGGCTTCAGGCCGGGTAATGGGTTTGAGGGCCAACCCAAGATCTTTTTTTAAGGATATTGGGCTCGAGAGGCCAATTATTAGGCTTTTTGGGCTTCTGACCTTTTTTTTTTGCCCGGATAATGGGACCCGTGGATAACTTGGCCCATGGACACCTTAGTCAGGAGTGTTCAGAGTAATTTATATACACCTTGACTAATCATTTTCTCAATTCGATCAAAGAGAGGTTATTTGTGCAATGACTAAGGTATTCACGAGAGCTAACAACCTCATGGTCTGACCGCAAGAGATTATCAAGATTAAAACTCAGGACGTCTAAATATACAGGACTTCAACTACCTTAACTTGCTCTTTCCGGAATGTGTAGCAATATAGATTAGGATAAATTTCACTAGCACCCTCGAGAGATTGGCTTGATTATAGGGACACTCCTTATAATTTCTAAAATATCACTACCGCCCCTATCAGAGGACTAAACATAGATTATAATTTTACTGAATTACCCTTTAACTCGCTATGATTTTTCAATTACCCTACACAAATTCCAATTTTATTTAGAATTTAATTTCATCAAAATAACATCAAATTGACAACTAATTTGATTAATTTAAATATTAATTTCATCATACTAAAACTAATTTCATCAATTAAACACCAAACTAAATTTACACATAAGTTTTGTTGGAATTTGACTCAAATTCTTTAATTGTTATGAAGGAGAATTTGTTGGTAGAATCCTATATGGAATATGATTATATTGAAAGAGTTTTAATATATCATGAATTGGTATATTAGAAATATGATAAAAAAATATAAAGATTAAGTTATATCTAAATAGGTTTGACTTATAGTATTTTATCTTTATAAATGAGGTTGAGTATTTTGTAATGAGTTACCAGATAGCCAATTTTTTAATGAATAATACATCGATGAAAGTTTTTGATGTATGGATATTGCTACGGTGTACCAAAGTGGGTATGCTTTATCAAACCACGTTATATCTTTGTGTCATATTTTTATTATTTTTCTATTTTTGAATTCCTATTTTCTAACAAATATTTAGTTGTGTTAATTATCCAATGTGCAATACCAACAAGAACTTGATATTTCAAAAATTATAAGGTGTGTCGCCACTCAGGCAAATCTCCAAAGGGTGTCAATGAAATTTACCCTACAGATTTAGGCATGTACTTGTATTATTTATTTGTTAAAATTTATACAAATTATTTTTTTTATATATAGTGATCCTCATCCAATGGGGATAAACCTTGGCACAGCCTATGAGGTTGTTCTATCGAGTTGTGAAAATAATATCTGCAATACTGTATACATTCAACGCTTGTCAAATTTTGAAATGATAGCAGTCTTTGTGCATGGATTTCTTTTTCAGTCATCAAATAAAATAAAGAGTAGCTCACTCTTCAAATTGTACAAGGATGAGAAAAGGTCGGTTCAGAAAACACATCAATGCCTTTCATATAATCAAACTAATTAATCCTTTTATACACAGAAATAAGCATTAGAAACCATTTTCACTCTTCAAATGACTCCCCAGGTGAGTAAAATATGATAATATCAGCCACTTCAGGTAGCTTAAAGCTCACCTTCTTCTTCAACTTCCTAATTGGACTTCCACCATTATTTGAACTACCGGAATCCTCATCTTCATTATTCTTCCTTACTCTCTCTCCCAAAAAACTGATTCTCGGCGTGAAGAACTCTGTATGCGATTGCTCATCAATCTTCCCAGTTCTATCAGACGAGAAACTGATTCTTGGCGTAGAGAAACCTGTTGGGATATCACATGTCAGAATCTCATATCGATTAGATAAAAAAAAACCCGTTAAAATAGCACAATAAACCGTGAATGAGTTTATTAGACACTTGATGGGATTATAAAGCTTCAACACCATCCAACTCGAATGGGAGATAAGTACCCATTATGTTTAGAACACGTCAAAGTACCGGTTTAATCCATCGATGTAGGTACCATGTGCTTAAATTCATATGTATTCGCGTTTTTTCTTTTCTTTTCTTATCTATCAACAAATGGTATCACCACCAAAAAGTATATTCAGTGGAGTACTAGCCGTGCTTCTCACCTTGACGTTGAAGATTCGAATCTTAGAGTTCACGTTGGGGTTTAGTGATTGACTATCATATTCGTCTATTCAAATAGTAATGAACGCAGTCACGGGTTTCGTGATTCACCGATGAGGGTCTTACCCCATCCTTTTTATTTTTACGAGCAAAAAAAAAAATGGTATCTTCTTTTAAACCTGGTTGAACATCAGGAGAAGATGGATAAACCCTTTTCAAGCCTGTTGAAGCCATGAGACACTGCTCTAGAGTCAAATTCTCTTGTGGGTTCAACTGTTTCTGGCTGGCCGAAGTGCCATTTTGAACACCGGAGCTAGCCCCTTTTGGCATTTGATCAGAACCCGAGTGCCGGAGACAGCAGAGATTTGATCCCATTGAGAATCTTGTAATGAGGATATCTCATGGATGAATGGAATCTACAAGGTGAGAGATGGTTTGGATATGGTTTTTAGAAGGGATTATAAAAAGGGCTTTTTGGACGGAGAAACCCAAAGGAAGATGGAGTTTGGCCTCATTGATAGAGCTTAGTTTTTATCGTTATTGTGCAGCTTTTGGTTCATCCATGTCATGTGTAATAATAGGGTGACTCAAACATTGTTTTTTTAACCTTGTAAATTTGCTCTTACGAATCAGTGGCGTTCGGAGTTTTCATAAATATTGGAATAACCCTAAAAATTTGATATAATTTATTGACGTAATGACGTGATTTTATTCGAATTATTAGATTAATTCTAAGTTTGAATATCTGATAAGATGCACAGTTAATCCAAGAGCTATGATGAATTATGTCCACATAGCATTGTTCATATTGCCTCTGATCCCCCCTTAACTATCACTATTCTCATATTTCACCTCCAACTATAAATGTTTATTAATCCTCATTTTTCTTTTGACTATTACGTTTTTCAGTGAAATTTAAAAAAAGACAATGCGTGTTAATGAAATTTTAAAAAAGACAAAGGGTGTCTTTGTGTTTAGGCTTATCTACAAGGAGGTGTGAATGAAATTTACATTTTTAATATTCATTTGTACATTTTTTTTTTATCTAAAATATAGTGGACAATTGGTTTTTGGGTAAATATGAAATCAGTTGAAATTAATAGTTAAAGGGATAGTGTAAAAAAAAAAAAAACTCTACAGCCAAAGGACAATGTGATACAAGCATCATAGTTGAGAGAGCTCCGGCCTCCAATTATAATTTACCAAATCATAGATTGCTCACTCCGATTCTAGCTACTTTTTAGGCTTATATGATCATTTACCTCACAGTAATATTATTTAGATTTAATTTATTGATCTAATTTATTATAATATTTTTAATTAATTATGGATCCCATAAAACATTAAAATTTGATATTAATTCAACAATTAAAATGAAACCACATAATTATATCAGTAAATTAAATTAAAATTTTAAGTCTAATTATCATTAGTTTTTGACACCACCTTTAAGTTGAAACCTAATATTGACAAATATGGTGATGAGATCAAAGCTGGTCTTACATTCCTTGGTTTTTTAAGAAATAGATAAGAACAAGAACAAGCAAGCCAAGACAATCTTATTTATGTTCATAGAATCATAGGGAATCATTTTGTCTTCTTCTGGTTGTTTCCCTTTCTTTGTGGAAAAAAAGCTTGATTCAGAATCTAGAGTCTTGTTATAGCATCAAAAAACAACTTCTTTTATATATATACTATTTATTTTTTGTGTCTAAAGATACGGAGTAATAAAAAAATAATTAACAATAAATATATTTATATTTATACCCAAAATTAAATCATAAAAAAAAGAAGAGAGAACGAAATATAAGCACCAGTTATAATAGAGATGGACGATGATACTAATGGTGGGTTGCAATAGTGGTGGTAAAAAATGGTGATGATTGTAATGGTGGCAACGACCGTGATGACAGTGACAGTTGTGGGTCGCAATTGTGACGGTAATGATGGATTTTGGGTGATAATAGTGGTAGTAACAATAATGAGCGACGATGGTTGTGGTGGGGGAGGGGGTGCGTGATGCTGGTTGGTAATCGTGGTGGTGGGCGGTGACGATGGTGGTGGTGGACAATGACTGCTTTTAAGGGACAGTGTGATGAGTGGTGACAAATGACGGTACTGGAGGTGGTGTTGGTAGGTGTGGTGGAGGTGGGTGATGACAGTGATGGCCGATGACGGGTGGGGGTAGGTGATAATGGCTGATAACGACAGATGGTGATGGGTTATGATGGTGAGTGGCGGTGGATGTTGATAGTGGACAACAATAGTAGTAGTAATAAATATACAAATGAGATGACGATGGTGATAAGTGGTGGCAGTGGACAATGATGATAGCAATCTGTGGTAGATAGCGATGGTGGTGAGGGTGGCAAAGGTGGAGCTGGAGGTGGGTAGTGGTGGCGACAACGATGGTGGTAAGGGTGACAACGATGATGGTGGTGGGTGGCGGTGGGCCGGTGGTGGTTGTGACAGAGATGGTGGTGGGGTGAAGAGGTGGCTGTGGTGATGGTGGTGGGACGGTGGGGGTGGGACAATTTCAAGCACTAATTTTTTTTTTTTTAAGTTCTTATGAAAAATTATAAATTTAGAAGCATTTTTAAAAAGTTATTCCAAACACATTCTTAGGAGTCTATTTTTCCTACTAAATTTGGGGTGTTAATATTAACAATTAAATTAACTTTAAAATACAATGTAAAAAGATCTTAATCGCGAAAAACAAAAGTCATTTTGTTTATCTTTGAATTTTGAATTGTATTGTACTTTATTATATACATATACTAATTGAAGGGACTCATGATAGATTCAGCAGCCCCCGGGACGACACGTGGATTGGGGCAAGTAGTGGAGAGCCGAGGCATAAGGCCGAGGACATTAACGTAGCCGTGCAAATAAGCCGAGGACGGGTATTTTCGCGGAGCCGAGTACAGCCTCTGACGGGCAATAAATGCGATATGACCTAGCATTTATGGCGATGCAAATGACTGAGACAGGGCATTTAATGAGCCTCCGTACCTGCCGCGGCTCAGACTGACAACCAAGAATGGGCGCATTAATGGCTAGAAGCCAGGCACATGCCTATAAATAATAGCCTTCATGACGCCGACTGCTATGGAATGTGTGTCCGACGCCGTTCGTAGGTACTCAACTGCTCGGCGTGGCCCCGAGGTCGGGCCCTAGGCGCCGAGCATTGATGGGATGAGAATGCAAGTGGAAAATCAATCATTACGCCTGAACAGGTCTGGAGAGCATTAATTACTGGGAGGACTTTTGCGTCAGAGCAATCATTTCAAGCCCAGGTATAAATACCCTTCAGAAAAATGAACAAAGGTACGCAAAATCAGATCCAAAAATCGGTGAATTAGAGTTTCATCCTCCTTCCCTTGCTGACTTAAGCTTTGGAGGGGATAAGCCGGGCAGACGCCTGGCTCCCTTTTCCTGACCTTTTCCATCTCAGGGTTCACCAGCCACGCGATCGCTGTCTCGAGACAATTGCAGGATCAATCCCGTGCACTAATCATTACCCATACCTAAAAGCACTATATAACACAAAAAAATAGCAAGTAATTGCCCAACTTTAAAAAGAAAATGCCCAAAAATATTCATATCAATTCTTTTAAAATGACTTATCTCTATATTCTCCATATATAGAACTATCACAAAAATGTATAAAAAAATCTCCAAAACAACACCACATATACAATCAAATTTCACCGGCTTCCAAGATAATGTATACAACCTGTAAAAAAAAATTATATTTTGATGTTGTTTCATTCTATAAAAACATACAATTTTTTTATTAATTCATTCACATTCAAATAATAAAAAAAAAGATATGAGAGAGTGTGAGTTTAAGAGATAAGAGATAGAGAGATAGTTATATGAGAGATGAGCATTATAGTTAACTTCAATTTAAAAGAGATATGAGATAGAGATAGAAGAGAGAGAGTTATATGAGAGATATATAAGGTGTGTGTTTAAAAGAGATATGAGAGAGAAATAGATGATTGAGTTTGTGTTTAAAACGTCTAACAGATAGAAGAGAGAGAGTTATATGAGAGATGAGATTATTAGAGTTAAGTCCAATTAGGATCGTTGGTTCAATAGTCGTTAAGAGATCTGAATCGCGAAAAACTAAAGAGAAAGAAATCTAACTACTTTATTATATAGATTAATTATACTCTCACTTTTTAACCAATTAACTCGTGTTATGTATACATTTCTCTTTTATTTTGTAATTGTGTTATGGTCAATCATCTAATTTAAAATTAATAACAAAGATTGATAGAAATACAATATTGAGGTAAATATTGTAAGACTTACTCCAGAATTTATGTTGTTCTATCATTTGATACAACATAGTATCATTATATATACGTTTAGAACAATAATAATGATAATTTGTGCACCACCTCATCTACACTATCTAATTTGATATAATTTTAATCATCAAATATTTAATAAATTTAATGAGATTTATTAATTTAATGATTCATATCGAGAGGATGTACAAAAATGGTGCAGAGAAATGGCGTGTATATCATTGTTGCTGGGACAACCTCTAACTATTCTAGCCTAGCATCTTTCACCATTTCTTGGAATTGGCGCAAAACAGCCATGGAGAGTTGGTGATAAATCCTTAGCAAATGGCTGCATACAGCCACGCCAAAACCCTTTTTTTTTAAAAACTTTTTATTGCAGTTGGGTACGAGTGTTCGAACTAATTTACACATATTTCGATTAATTTTTATAAAGATATATCATCAACTCAAAAATTAAAAAATTTATGAAAGTTATCAAATTTCAAACTCAAAATGTATGAGTTTTGATGATGCACAAAACAGTCTCGTGTAAGATTAACAGTCAAGTGTGTGATAATATTTAATTAATGGACAATAAATAAAACAATCAATGTCAGTAATGTAAATATTTAGTCAACACACAGATATGTAGTGGTTCAGTCTGAGTGACCTACTCCACTCTAACTCTAAGAAATGACAATGATGGTCGGTGGGTTTTTATTGATTAAGCAAGGTGAACGGGGTGAGAGCAATGGTTAGTACAGGAGAGAGATATAATAGCTATGAGAGAGAAAGTGTGTGTAAAGAGATGTAGTGAGACGTCTCTCTCAATAGAGAGATGCTACAATTTATAAGCATAGTGAGACAGTGAAGTGAGTGTGAGGGTACTAATTCTTTAGAGAGGATAGTTATAAAAGGTAAGTACAATTATGATTGTTTTGATCTTCGAGAGTGGGTATCCCAATGATCTCTCTCCAACATGTTCTTATCTTCATGAACTCCTTGAGTATTGGATTGGGTCGGATTGATGAACTGGACTTGACCTGTCTTTCTAGTAGATTTGGAGTTACTTTATTTACTAGGTCTGACTCAATTAGATTTGAACTTGTCAAATTTATAGTTCATTTATGTCCTCACTAGACCGTCCCTTGGGATTCACACTGCAACAGTTCCTTGCATATGAAACCCAAATTTTAACACAAATTTCTCACGACACGAACAGTCACATAAAAAATTGGACGCATTTTGCAATGTGATAAAGTTGTTTAATTATGATATTTATTTACAACATAAGTTTGAATTAATAAAATATAAGAGTGGGGTATCCTACATCGGATAGCTCTGGGTGTGTGTGTGTTAATATAGAGGCTGTAAACTTTCACTTTTAAGTGGTTGTTTGTAGCTCTTGTAGATTCAAAGAAATCAAAACTATTAGTATGTGTGCACTCCCACGGTGTTCGTGTGTGGGCTCATCCCCCTCCACTAGGGGGCCCTACGGGTGGGTGAGGCTTTAGGGCCTAAGTGGGCTCAGGAGATGGGGCTATCCCACATCAGATAACTCTGGGTGTATGTGTATGTTAATATAGAGGTTACAAACTTTCATTTTTAAGTAATTGTTTGTAGTTCTCGTAGATTCAAAAAAATATATATATATAAGAGAAATAAGACTGTATTTACGTCTAACTCTTCTCACATCACAAAATTTAAGAATTTCTATACCATTTTTTTAAAAAAATTCTCTAGGGTGGGAGCAAATAGATAAATTTGAACAGGCAAAAGAGTGTTGAAGGCCATAACCACCATAAAAAGGCCCAAAGGTTATTCCCTTTGTCCATTACAAAAGCATATATTCAGAAAAGAAGCATTAGGGTAGTGACAAACACTTAAAATAAGATGCTAAAGAGAGAATAATAATTTATCTAAGCTTGGGTAACTCGATTATTTTATATGTAAACAATCCAAACTTTGCAAGCTCAATTGCAAAATGAGTTTAAAATATTATTTGAGTTCGACTCGTTTTCTAAATAAACAAATTCAAGTCGAAATCAAAACTAGGCAAATCCGACCTAAGCCCGAGTAGATTGCATAGTTTACCATCCATAACTCCAGCCCCCGAAACCTGATCCCGTCCCCCTCCCTCCCTTCCTTCCTTCTGGTACCTGGAACATATTTTGTTATGCTGCTCACTTATCCTTCAATTTTGGAGAGAGACTCATGGCAGAAGGCCTAGAGGCTTTGGTAGTTCATGTCTTATTAATACTTCAAAATACCTATGCTACATCCTTCCAAGTCAAGTTATTGGGAAAACTACACTTAGAACTTGAACCCCTCAACTATTGAGTCTCTTATTGTATTTGTATTGTTCCCTCATTTATTTGAATTGGTTTCAGGCTATCTCAAAACTAAACGTTCTCGTGTTTTGGATAGAAAATGTCCAAGTATTTTTGTAAGAAACAATAAAAATGCTTGAATTATAATAGAAACCATTACAATCACTTAGAGGATTCATCAAACAAGAGTGGCACTTGAGTGGAACAATAAAGATAAATCATTAATATTACACTCTCTCTCTCTTGATTTGAACTTTTGGGGGGTGTTGGTGACAAAACACAAAGAAATGAAACTTCCTTCATGACCTCCATATTAAATATACATTTGTATAAAACAGACCAACAATCACTATCGTTGTTTTCTTCAAAAAGCCTAAGTATGAGTAATGAATTTGTAGTCTCAATAGAATAGAGAAAGTGGCGTGCTAATTTAATCAACCTACCAATAATGTTCAAGTCCACTGTTTGACATAACATGCATTTAACTACATTGACATCAATGATTCTATTAGGCGGTAACAACTTGAAATAAAATTTGTACATTAAGATTGATTTATATTGTATAGAGTTTGATTCTTTCGGGGGGAGAGGGAATCCGACTTTTTGGTTTTCTTTCTTCTTAATGGATCTATATTATTTATATATATATTTTTTTTCAAGAAACAATATATTAAACTATTATATTATGATGCACTAGCTATTTCATAAATAAAAATTCATTGCCATTTATTATATTAAAAAAAGAGTAATATTATTATAATCTAAAAAATTAATTTAACTTTATAATCTAATGAAGGTAAGTATAAAGACTTTATCAGTTAATATATTATTATATTAATAAATTAAATCAATTTTTTTAATTTACCAATAATTAAGTCCTGATAACATTCCTGAATAAAATTTCCCCCTAACCTTGCCGCATTTATAGTTTGTGGGTAATTGGAGATTAGTTTTTTCTTCATTGATTCAGCAACAAAGCAGAAACGCATCACTTGTGCTTCCTCACACCGCTACCGCAAGTAGTATTCGCTTCTCACTTTGCTCCGCCGTTCGTATCGACCCCCCTCTCTCTCTCTGAACTTCAAAGCTTCCCAACTTCACGGAACCAGGTCTTTCTCTCTTTATCTGTCTATATTTGTGTGTGTAAGTGGCGATCTTATCTCTATTTTGTGTTGGTATTTGATGTGCAGGTGTCAAATTGTTGAAAGCGAGGTGTTCGCCTATCGAGTAAGCGCTGGTTTTGAGCTTTATATTTGGATTGAGTTTCGTTTTCTCATTGTTCACTTCAAATGTCAATTGGAATTTCAATTAAAATGGTGTATTTATGTCGATTCAGAACTTCAAATATGTGTTAAGAGCATCTCCGCCCTTACTCTTTTTTAAACCCAAATTTAAATTTGGGTAAAAAGGTTTAAAAATCTTCTCTAGTGTTACACCCAAACCCATATCAAATCTAAACGAGCTCAAATTATTACTCAAATTAAGAGATATTCAAACTTTACTCAAATCACTAGCAGTTATATTTTAGTCCCCTTTAAAAATTTAATGTTCATAGGGTCTGTCCTCATTTAATTTTGGGTTTATCCTCTTTTAACTTTGAGTTTCTGCTAGGTATCAAATCAACTTTCCCAATATTTGAGTAAAAGTTTAAGTCAAGATTAGAGATGCTCTGATACGTATAAATCTAATAGTACCTGCCTACCTGGGCATTGAATTAGATGCCATATAATTTCTTGGTGGAACATGCTTCATGTCTAGTCATATATGTGTATCTGTAGTATTTGTATTTAAAGCAGTCTTGTACTTGACTGCATTGAGTATGAAGGTTTAATTGTGTTGCTAGGCAAGTGGAACCTGAGGCGCAATTCGTAAATGGTGAAAGTTCCAATGTTTGCTCTATTAGTCGATTTAACTGGGATAAGTATGGAAGAAAACATTCACCTTCTCTATTTAATTACTATGTTCTGATCTGGGAATTCCTTCTAGTAACCTTCTCTGACTCATGCTTTTGACCTAAAATATGCCTAGTGCATGAGGCTTTAGATGTAGTATTAACCAAACAAGTTGAATCTGTGGTGCAAATTTACTTACAGAAATCATATAAGTTTTGTTTGTTGATTGAATTATAATTCCTTGAATCATATAGGATTCAATATGGATATATGCTCATTTTATCTTTATAATCACAATGTGACTGAAGTAGGACAAATGAGCATCACTTAGTTACGATGACTTGTCATTTTCAATATAGACCCCTTGTCTGTAGACTGAATGTATTGACGAGGAATAGGTGCCCTGGCGTTATGTGGGGTTTTAGGAACATTTATCACCTGCGTCTACATGTCTAAGTCTCGCATTTGTTGAATCCCAAATTTAAGAACACAGGGACACATCCAACTGTTAATTTTTTATTTTTTTTTGTGTGTTTTTCATTTTGTTGTCCATGTGAGTGGCCACTCATTTAATCGGAAGCAACAATCCAACCAGGAAGTTAATAAGAGATGTAGCTATAAAATTGTTTGGTAAACTTGAATAATGGAACGTGGTTCTCAGGTGTATGTCCAACCACCCATGTTGGACACAAATCTTATGTTCGTACCAGTGCTTAAGTCATAATATATCCAGCATGACATGGCGTGCTATGACAAAGACGGAATGCATGCAAGATCTAGATAAAGGGAGAGGAGACACAATCATCTCTATTTCAATTTAAAATTTTTCTTGTGTTGGGTTGATGTGCAAAAACAAGATTTGTGCAAGTGATTTTGGATGGTTGGGATTGGAGCTTGTTAAGTTCAATAAGGATGAAAAACGCAGTTTATATATCTCAGAATCTTTGTTTGTTATCACTCCACTAATTTTGTGGTTGTTTTTCTCTAGATAATGCACTTTCTATATTTCCTTTTTTTTTTTTTTAGCTTTTTGGTGTGTATCTTGATGGTTAATGGCTGACATATGTGGGCAATTCCCCCATTTGAATCCTTCATCAGCTGTAATTGTTCGACGCCAAAGTGCAACTTATTGAAAAATGGTAGAAGTTGTATTAGTACTCATTCCTCAAGATGTAATCCTTAGTTTCTTTGTTATGAAAATTTGACAGTGTCACATTTTGGGGTGATCATTACTTAAATGTGTGTTTGTGTCTCACTATATTATTGCATTATTTCTTTAAATGTGGCATTCGGTAATATTATTCTCCACTTATAAATGTTTGTGTGTGTTTTTGATTATCAGGGGGCACTGTGCATACATAATTTTATGTATCTTCTTTGTTGACTAAAAAGTTTATTTAGAGGAGCCATGCAAAAAGATAGTGGTTCCAGTGCCCTAGCAACGTCTACTGGACGACTTCGTCGCCGTAGAAGCTCAAATGAGGTAACTCTTGGTTTTGGGCCACGTAGCATACATTTTAGCCATCTAAATTGGTGTCAATTCGCTACTGTCACTCTTTTTTTTGATAAGAAAATAGACTTTCATTTCAGTGAATAACGTACATAAGTGATGGATAAGAAATCCACCAAAAAACAAAATAAAAAAAACAAAAATGAAATGAAACTAGCTCAAAGCTGCTGTCCAATTATGTTGTAAAACCGAAAGAGAAATGTCCATAAACTGATTTGAAGCCTTCACCCAAAGGGAAGCGAAAAACTTCACTCTGTCCCACAACAACTCTCTATACTCCATGCTTTCAAAAATTCTGCTATTTCTCTCCAACCCAACCACCCACATAACAGCCATAAAAGCACATCGCATAACGTCGAAGCTTTTTTCTCCCTTCCACACTTTCAGAAGTTGGTTAACTTATATCATAGTCCAAAAAACTAAACTTTTCAGGTAGTTGTGCTTTGGGGTTTCCCATTAAGTTGAGGCATCATGGTTCCATCAGTACTATTTTTCTTAATAATTACCACTTTAAACATGTAATGCTTAGCTAGTAGGTAAAGTGGATGTAGAAAGTTTTGAAATGGAACCTTGAATCAACTTATTTGGAGATTTGGGGTTCATTTTTTCTTAGATTTTGTTCTGTTGGATGCCAGATTCCTCCCGATGTTGGTAAAGCAAATGGAAGTCATTTACTCGTTAATGATCGAAACAAATACAGGTCAATGTTGATTCGTGCATATTCGTCTATTTGGATGATTGGGGGCTTTGCATTCATAATCTACATGGGTCATCTCTATATCATGGCCATGGTCATTGTTATCCAAATTTTCATGGCAAAAGAGTTGTTCAATCTGCTTAGGAAAGCACATGAAGACAGTCACCTCCCAGGATTTAGGCTATTAAATTGGTAAGCAAACCAACTTCTCAGCTTGTCAACTGAACCTTTTTCTTGTTTATTGTATTGCTTTTTGAGCATTATGTTATCCAAAGAACTTGAAGAGTTAAACTAATCTGCTGTTTGTGAAACTCTTAGTGTAAGTATACCTGTGTCTACACTAAACTATGGCTCGTTTGGATAATTCATATTTGGGATGGTTCCAAACTAACTCCGACTTTGTGGTTAATTAGTTAAGCTGGTTTTGAAAAACTTTTTAAGATGGTAGAGGATTTGGTCCTATTGAGTTATTTAGACTGTATTGCAAGGATCCCAAAACACAACATAATGGGAACTTCTTGTTTGAGTTGCTCAACCTTTAAAAATCATCATATGCAACCATCAGACATTAGTCTTATACATGGTTACTGATTACCAATTTCAACACCTCTTATTGGAAACACCCCAAAATAAATCAGAATTCTTCAAACAAAAAATAACTAGGCGATTATGCAGTGTTGTTCCTTCCCATGCAATGGGCTAGGAGACTAGGAGCTGTGGGATGGGTGCAGAATTAAGTTTCTACCATTATTTGCACTTAAAATCCTTGTCCTCACCCAAGAAGAAACTTAAATATATATAATTGAAGTTTCAAAGCATGTATATACACATGATAGAGGATTGAAATTAAAAAATTAGTGGAAATAATAGAAAACTTTGACACCAAAAAGGTTTCAAAGAAGAAAGAAGTGGAAAGGAAGAAAACACCTATATAGTTGCCATCATAGGGACGGCTTGAGAGTGATTTTTCTGGAAAATAATATTCTATGAATGATAATATCTTAACATTCTACAATAATTACTCCTTGTCTTTTAGATGTTATCTCTAGATAGTAAATTTTGCTGCCACTTTTTTTATATTGACTCGAAGCAACTCTTTGTACAAATAGAAACATTGATGATGACACTGATGATGAACTAGAAAAGTATGATATGTGACCCAACCCTCCTGCTCATATCAACAAATGTTGAATTCATGGTTTGGTTGGAACCTGACCTTGATTTTCCTCTCTAATTGCATGCTTTGATATTGTGCTGGGATGAGTTGAATGCTATTTGTCAAAGTTGAGCAGATACATAGTTATTCTAAATACTATTAGCAAAATCCCGATGCACAGAAAATTATGAACAATATGTACCAATGTTCTTATCTCTTGTGCTCAAAATTATCATGTGAAGCACTGATCCATCAAAATTTGAATTTCAAAAATTAGACAATAACATTAAATGAATAATGTAAAAGATATTCAAATTGTACGCATAAAAAATGTTTCAAGTACAACCGAAAAATTATTAACTTGCACCAAATTATGTACGTGTATGCTACTAATTAAGATCACACCCAAAAACGAAGACACATCAGAGGGCAAGAGTAACAACAGCGTACAAAAAACTTGGATCTCGAGATTGTGGGATGTCTATAAAAAAGACCACATAGTTCTCTCCCACAAAATTTATTTCTGGAAAAGAACGAAAACAACACAAATGTATAGAGGGTCAAGGTCCAATATTGTGTAACGAAATAATACTTGAATGAAAAACTTACACCAATTTTGAAAGGGCACAGCTAGATCTCAACAATTCTTCACCAAGCCTGTCGTTTTGTTGTATTACATGTAGACGTTGCATCCAACAACCACCCACATCATGGAAACAATTGTTGGGTTATAATGTTTATGCATCACCTTCAGTGATCTCCCCCAAAGAAATACCATGACAAAACTTCAACACCCATATCAACACCACCTCTTTTTATGCAATGTGTGTGTCTGTGATCTACACATATTTTATTGGACATAAACAACATCATTTATCGTAAGTACAAGGAAGCTTTAGAAGAATTCTCACTGTTGTAACAAAATTAACGTCAACTCCACGCAAATTAGAAAACCTTCACACTTAATTGAATGGAAAGATTCTTAAGCCTTACAACTTGATTGACACAAACTGCATCAACTGAGGAGAGAGGGAAGCAAGTAGCAAACATTGAACTGGGACACAAAATGTGCAAACTCCATCAAATAACTTGCTCCCGACAAAGGAAACATGAATAACATAATTGAAACATAAAATTAAAAATAAAAGGGTTACAGATAGACTGAAGTACTTGCAATTTACAATTGGTGATTCCTTGACCTGAATTGCTGATCACCAAGTTGGTTTCAAAGAATAATGTGAACTTGCACGCATAGAAACTTCTAAGCAACTCCATAATCAAGAAACAGTAATGATTGCAAAAGAATCACTTGTATACATGTACGTATTGTTACCACGTATGTGACATCAAACAACACACAAACAAATAATTACCAGCGTTTTCCATTGAAGAGTTAGAGGAGAGCTGTGAACATATGGGTAATTAGTTTTTTCTTTATCTATTAGGGCTTGAACAAATAAGAAAATAGACCATGAATGTGAAGCAGAGAGAGATTGGGGATGAAATATGGGAGACATGAGTGGAAAGTGGGGATTGTTTGAAGTTTGAACTCTGAAGTTTGTTATAGTTTTTTTTTTATAGGTTTGGAAGGATGAGAAATTGACTCAGAATTACAGTTAAAGATGTTTATCAACTGACTTAAATATTAATAAGGATTTTCAAAATGTTTAAAAGAACCAATTGTTCGTAGCCACATGAGCTTATAAACATTCTAAAATAAACTTCTAGGAAAATAGGAATGCTAGAATGGAGGCTTGGGAGGAATTACAGATACATTGCCATAGAATATAGAGCAAACAAGTAAGCCATTTCTCCCTTCTCAACCCACCCTTTAGCTATAAAGATCGAGTAGAAAAACTTTTCGCTGTTTCACTTTCACCTTGGGCCCATTTGGCATTAATTTCCAAGTGATTTTGCACTTTTGTGGCATTGCTATAGCGTTTATTATATGATATCTTTAAAACAATCAAGTTATCCTGGTCTAACCTGTTCTCTGGGTTTCTTGAAGATCTTTTAAAGTTTTATCATTATGTATGATGGCCCAAATGACCTTGATCTATTACATACTATTTCTCTTTTTGCTCATTTCAAAGTTCTGTTTCCAGGCACTTTTTCTTCACTGTTATGCTGTTTGTATATGGCCGGATTCTGAGTCAACGGCTTGTCAACACTGTTACGGTAGATAAATTTCTCTACCAGCTTGTGAGTGGGTTCATCAAGTATCAAATGGTTACCTGTTATTTCTTATATATTGCAGGTTTGTTCTATTTCTTATGTACTATCAATTTTTGCAATGATTTTGAGGGATATTGATTTTGAGCAGTCTCTTATTATACCTAATTATCTGTGTCTGATAAATAGATGATGTCCACTAGAAATGAAGCTCTCTTATGCGTGGGTTTCTATTAATTTATTATTATCACTGTTATAGGCTTTTGATCTTGCTGGTTTTTAAGAGGTTTGCTAATTATCATTCGTTCTCTATTACGAAGTCATCTGTGAATTGTGATGCAGTGGGGATTGGTGACTAAATATTATTTTCTTTTCCTAATTGGCCTCAGGTTTTATGTGGTTCATCCTTACACTAAAGAAGAAGATGTACAAGTATCAATTTGGCCAATACGCATGGACACACATGATTCTTATTGTGGTGTTTACACAGTCCTCTTTCACAGTAGCCAATATTTTCGAAGGAATTTTCTGGTAAAACAACTTTGAAATTTCTTTGAACCTTGTTGATTATCTCAATCTCTAAGCTGTGAGCTGCATATGGTATTACTTTTATGTTACTTGATAGTTGATACAGTAACCCCAGAGGAGCTGCTTTGTGGAGCCCTCTCCACCCTGTCTTATTTAATTCAATTTGCGACCCAACGCAATGGATGTAAACATACGGTCAAGTTGTGGGGGTTCAATACATCCTCTAAGTTGCAGGGAATTTAAAGCTAAAACTGGAAAAGAATTAAGAATTGGAATTTCCACTAGTCTCTTGAGAGTTGTGTGAGGGAAGTCTTCTTGTTTAGCCTCTTTCAGAAGTTGGTATCAAGGGTACTCTATTTCTTTTTCTTCTTTAGGGGAAAAAATATACTCCATGAGTTAATACAATCATGGCATAATGAGTTATTTGACATTTTTCCTTTGCTTTCTTTTTGGTGGTTGAAATATGTGAATATGTAGTGGAGCGATTACAATGAACAGTTGGAATATTTGCTTCCTGAAAAATAAAACATGGGAAAAGAACTTCTGAGCCAGTCCACATATTATGCAGGTTCCTTCTTCCAGCATCACTTATTGTTATCAACGATATTGCTGCTTATTTTTTCGGTTTCTTCTTTGGAAGAACCCCTTTGATCAAATTATCCCCAAAGAAAACTTGGGAGGGCTTCATAGGAGCATCTGTTACTACTATGATCTCTGCATTTGTGGTAAGCAGTTTATTTTTGTATCACAATTTCTCGACTTATATCAACTGCTGAGTCATTTTAGCAAAGTTTTTTACTTTTGTGATTTTTTTTTTAAATTGACATACTCTCACAATTTGGCCTGACCATTTGTGGTCCCAATTCCAACTCCAGCTCAATCTTCTTGGATTTGACTAACGAGGGTTCTATATGTTGTTCCTACCTCAGAGGCTCAGATGGCTTGGCCTGTTTAATCTTACTTACCAAAGGAAAAGATGTGCCCTTATCTGGGGACGTATTAAGATTGAATCATGTGGAATCGTATTGTGACTTGTCAGATGCAATGTCACTATCGCTTGCCTTATCCAACACACAATCTTTTTATCATGCCATGATTTTAATGGTGTAATGTTACGTGCACGATCCTGAGTGATTTGTAAAACAAAGAAAAAATAGAATTGAGGTAGAAAACCCGCTTCGAGGGGGGAGAACCTCTAGTGGTTCAATTCGAGAAGAACCTATCTCCAAAACTTCCACAAGAAAGTTCAATATAATATTATTTATGTCCATTTAATTCATAGAAAGATGTTTAAATACAAGATAATGAAACTACCTCAATAACTAACTTGACTCATGAATCCATTATCTTAGTAACCACCTATGTATCTTAGTAACCACCTAGGAAACTATCTACAAAATATTATCCCACTAACACACTTACTAAAATATTTACCTAATAACTGCCTCTTATATTACATAAAAATATATTAAACATATGTATATAACATTTCATCCCCTTTTAAGATAAATTTTGTCCTCATAATTTGATTTATCATATATAAATGGAGGCCAACCCACTTCTGTATTTTCGTAACAATCAACTTGATCATTTTTTTTCACAACTAATAAGCATACAGTAATCTTGCATCAACTTCAATGTGGCTGGACATGCTCTTTGAAGATCAAGTCTAATGGTATTGTTGAGTCCACGTTCCGTTAATTGTTGTCTAGGCACCGTGCTGCCTTGTGCAAGTAGTCTTGACAAAAGTGAACTATAATATTGAAAGGAGCTCATGATCGACTTCAATAAGGTAAATTTCTCATGGACATCTTCAAATTGGATTTGACCAAATTGTATTGGCAGCACTTCCTTTAACAATGTAATCACCTCATTGTGATTCTTGAGTAGTGGATAATATGCATGCACACTTCCCAATAGATACTTGGCTTTATAATGAACAGCAGGTTGTTGGAGTAAGAATTGTTCAGTATGAGAAACCACCATGGTGGGATCTTCCTTGCCATTGCATAGTGAGAAATCCAGCTTTGAAATTGTGTTGGTTAGAGGGTTAGTTGATCCAACAAAAATACAAGATGGGTGGCCATTATTTTCACCTCCTTCATTGTGATGGGTCGATCCTTCATCTTCATGATAATGGACCTCGGTCGGACATTAACTGATTAAAGTGAGAATTCATAGCAAGAAAATTTGTGCATCTTTTTCATTATCCTCTCTTGCCCGATAATTAATGAGTGAACTTTTGCTTCAAGTCGATCAACTCGATCCTCCATGCCTGGATCTGATACCAATTATTACGTGCACGATCCTGAGTGATTTGTAAAACAAAGAAAAAATAGAATTGAGGAAGAAGACTCGCTTCGAGGGGGCAGAACCTTTAATGGTTCAATTCGAGAAGAACCTATCTCCAAAATTTTCACAAGAAAGTTCAATATAATATTCATCATGTCCATTTCATTGATAAAAAAATGTTTAAATACAAGATAAGGAAACTACCTTAATAACTAACTTGACTCATGATTCCATTATCTTAGTAACCACCTAGGAAACTACCCACAAAATATTATACCACTAACTCACTTACTAAAATATCTGCCTAATAACTACCTCTCATATTACATAAAAATATATTAAAAATATGTACATAACATGTAAATTATTTAACCCATTAGGGTAGCTTAGTAGTGACTCTTGGATATAACCGATACCTGTATCCGGAGTTTACTTTGGAGGGGTTGGTTCAATGTGGCCTTGCCTTTGAGAGATTCCTCGTCACTAGAAAAGTTTTATTTACAAGTTTATTTATAAACTTAGAGAGTTAGAGTCAATAACCAGTAAGTCCATGACATGTTTATGGATTCCATAATCATAATCTGTATGCATTTATAAACTTGTGATGCATTCACTTTATGCAGCTTGCAAATATTTTGGGCCGTTTCCGGTGGCTAACCTGTCCTAGGAAGGTAATCCCTTTTGCTGAAATTTATCATCTTTGTTTAGGGAGGCTTGCTTTCCTGTATCTGAAAACACTTAATGTCCCTGTGACAATGACACATGCAGGATTTGTCAACTGGTTGGCTTCATTGTGATCCTGGTCCATTGTTTAAACCGGAACATTACACTTTACCCGGTTGGGTTCCTCAATGGGTAATTCAGATTTCAATTATATCTGGATATGCACCATTGTTTTCCTCAGTATTTTGCTTTATAAAGATGAAATCGGCTGTGCATTATATACAAGATATTCCACTGTATTTTATTAATTAAATTGGACAATTATGGGCTTACAAATCGTCTCTTTTCCATACAATTATTGGTTGATTGATTGTCTTTTTCCCACTAAGTAATTATCAGTTGATAAAATGTCATATGCAAACCTTTTAATATGCCTTAACACTTCCAATTTTAAATTGTAGCAAATCTTGAAAATGCCTACTAGGATTTTATCTTATCCTATGAACATAAAATTGGCTTCTATAACTCTCAGTTTTCATTTGCAAGTCTGGGCTAGAATAAATGTCTTAAGCCTCTCAAGACCTCGGTTCCTAACAAAGTTGTTGGGCCTCCTAATTGAGATGCTCATTTGGAGTTCCCTTTGAGAAATGTAGTTCGATTGTCTCTGACACGATTATACACATGAAATCACACGACACACGACCTAAAGGGGGTGAACCAGTTTTTTATGCTTCAAGCAGAAACTTACACCAATTTAGACCTATTAAGTATTAACCTCAATTATAAATTGATTTAAGGAAATTAAGTTCGAATAACCCCTTTTAGTGTGAATAAACCCTTTGTATTGAATAAATGGATGCAAGATGCCCAATTCAACAATCACAATAGATCAATGCAAATCCACCATCCTTATCTCTCTAATAGTTCTTCGACTAATTCAACAACCAAAATGAAGATAATTTAAAATTTAACAATCAAACAATCATATCATCAAACACATAATGTTTGTGTGTGAGGAATTTCATGTGTGTGTGTAAAATATGTAATTAACAACCACCACAGCACTTGTCAATTTTAACTTGGAAACTCTTCTTGGAATAACCACAGGACCACTCTTGGTCCACCAAAATCTAATATACTATATTCAAAATCGAATTACAAGCTCCAAAAGCTTATACTTCATTTAAGTCCATGATTAAACGGTTTCTCCTTGTCAATCTTCCCTTTGGATTCATTACCACAAGGTCTTGGGTACTAGCTCCCCCTTGCGAATCAAGCTTCAAGTTTCGATTTCTCTTCTTTCGATCTTCAAAGACTCTTCCCAAGATCTAAGTCTTCCCCACACCGATGTAGGTTTGGTGGATCTACAAGATTCTCTTTTGTTCTAGATTTGAAGTCAGAGTATGTGATGAATCAACAAAAATTAGGTCTTTGGATGCTTAGGGATTTCTAGTGTCGTTCTTGGCTCCCTAGTAGTGATATGAAGTTGTAGAGAGTTACCAGTCAAAAAAAGGCATGCCCATATAGGCCTCGTAAATAGAGTTTTATCGGGGAACAAGAAAACTCAAATTTGCATTTGAACTGTGAGAGGGCAATTGTCACTAGAATGAAACAAAGATCAATTTCAGGTCAGTTGATCAGGGACCGCATGGTCAAATCGCTCGAGCCGTCTACAAGCAGCTTGCGCGACTAGCAAGCAGCCAAAGGGCCATCTCCAATGCCAACTGTTCAACCTTGTTTTCAATTTTCCTCAAGTGTTTCAAAGACAGTTTAAGTCGTAGGCCAGTGAGCAGAGGACAGTCTCTACTGGTTATTAAGCCTAAACCAAAGAAAAAAACTTGCCCTATTGGGCACTAAGGGGTGTTGCTTAACAAAGATCTGATCCAAGACTCAAATCTGTTTTTTCAAAACATCATTTGAAGCTTTTTCCAAAATTCAAGTGTGAAAACCTAAGTAGCTAAAAGTATCAGGGGTAACTTAAGGTCTCTAAAATCACTACTTTTCCTAAACATTGAAGGATCTTGAGAAGTCTTCATGACGTGACTTTGTAGCTTGGACTACTTCCTTCTTTTAGCTATGGATCTTTAATTTTGCAGCTTCATGACCATGGTTCTAGTTGAGATTTATATTGTTACCTCACGGAATTAACCCCAATTACAATAAGCAATTTCCTAACACTCTTAATTGTTGTTACCACAAATAAATTTCAAAGCGAATACAAGGTAGTTGGGATCGTTTTTTTTGTTGAGTGCAGGGAATTCAATCATATAGATTGTTCTCTACAAGTAGAGTGGCAATTTGTTGATTTGCCAATATGGATATAGCTAGTGCCATAACCCTAAAACTAAGAAGGATGAGAAATGAAAATCTGAACTTGATCGATTTTAACTGTTTATGCTATATATTACACAAGTTTTAAATAATCTTTTATGTTTTAAGATCACTCAGAAAGCACGATAGGCAATTTTTGTCCTGAATATCTACTAATTGAACTCCTCAGTGTTGTATTTACCAAAACCTGTACCTACAAAAAATATCAAAAATCATTTTTCAATCCTTCATGAGCATAGTCTCTTTTCTAATTGTTTTGAGGTAGGAACATAATATGGTCTGTGTTATGAGCTTATGGAAAGCCAAATTTTTAAGATGGGCATAAGGTTGCTATGAATTACTATAGGTATTTGGAACTACAGTGCTTCTTCAGTTATCATTTTCTTTGCAGTTTCCTTGGAGAGAAATTGCGGTTTTGCCAGTACAATGGCATGCCTTGTTGCTTGGTCTTTTTGCATCAATTATAGCACCTTTTGGAGGCTTCTTTGCAAGTGGTTTCAAAAGAGCTTTCAAAATCAAGGTTCACGCTTTTGCTTTGATTTATTCAATCAGCTGATTTAGATGTGCATGTTAAGCTAATAGTATTTATGATGTTTGCAAAATCTTATTTTTCATTTTTCTTGTGTGCTGTAGGATTTTGGTGATAGTATTCCTGGACATGGTGGAATGACCGACAGAATGGATTGCCAGGTGAAATGTGAAAACATAAAAAAATATTTACCGACTGAAATATGCATCTAGGCATGTCTGAGCTTGTTTAGGTTTATGGTCTCTTCTCTCATTCTATACTTGATTGCATTAATCTGAAGCTGTGGCAAATGGATGTTAAGTGATGCGATTAAATTGAGATTGTTGTGCAGATGGTGATTGGTGTGTTTGCGTACATCTATCATCAGTCATTTGTCGTGCCGCGTAGCATATCAGTTGAAACAATTTTTGACCTGGTAAACTTGCTCAGCCTTTATATTCTTTTCTTTTGGACAATTTGTATTTTCATTTAGATTCCATCAATAAATATCTTGTATTATGTTCATTAACATGATGTAGATATTGATGAACCTCACTTTCGAGGAGCAGCGAGCTCTGTACATGCAGCTTGGGCAGATTATCCAGGGGAGGCAGTTTGTAGATTCTTAAATTTGCGATTCTGACCTTGTAATTTACGTAGCTCTCACTCCGGCTTATTGTGAAAGTGCTACCAGTTTCTGTTTTCTTGTGTACCTTTGTTTTTGTTTTTTTAGCCGTAGGTATTGCTTACTAACACTGATACACACTTTGTATAGTGATTCATCTCAGTTTATATGCATACTCTGTCGTTAAACACTTTGCAGTCTCTCTCTCTTGCGCGTGCGCACACACGTACACACTACACTCGGTCAGGATGGGCACGCATTCATGCAGGCATAATTTATTTTGTTTCCGCATTTGATGCCATGATTGACAGGTAGTTCATGGATAGTATGACAAGTTTGTTCTGTGTCTCACTGCTCACATCTGAATAATATCAATCTTCACTTGATATGAAGAAGTCGTAGTCGTTATTGTGCAAAAACTCTTGGCCATTACATGAAGTTTGGACAATGTTAAAGTAGATGTATGATATTCTCTATCCTTTTCTGAGGTCCAGGGTTTCGTATAAGGGTGTCTATTAGATGCACTTGGATTTACAGAAACGTCTGAAAAAGGGAAAAATGTCCAAGGCCGTGTTTTGCATATCGTGGATTGAAGTCGACGAAGACGTGCTACATGGTATGCATACTGTTCAATTTAGACTTTTTTTTCACAGTCGATCCCAAGCCCGACAAAAGAGTTGTTTCAAGTAGCTGAAATATGCGTGCGCATGTGGGGAGGGGCACGGAAAACACAAACTGATTGGTGCACGTTTGGGTCCATGGAATTTGTGTCGAACTCATCCATTTTCAGGCTTCTTCAATCAATTTCACAATGTTACTTGAAAACATTACTCATAATCAAAATCAAAATCAAAATCAATCCAAAAGCAACAGAAATACACATAGGACGACTGAGAATCAAAATGTGCACTTCTACGAATCAAGACCAAAGGAATCAGAAATCATAGTACTCAGCTTAATTAAACAAAAAACAACAAATAAAAGGCATAAAACTGTAAAATTTTCAAGAATGTTCGTTCTAATGAAAAGTGCAACGAAAACCCAACTAACCATGTAGATATCTAATTATCCTCCAGATCCATCTGAGAAGGGGGGGAACAAAGACGACTGATCTACTCGCTCGCTTTTCTCACATCCCAAAACTAATGTCCCTCCGGTAACATGTCAAAAAAATCTATACCTGCTTAAATCCTGTCTTATCATCATTGAGTTTTTGGTTTCTCTATCTTCACATAGGGGAGAATCCCCATTATATTCACAACCTTGGGTGTCCATCCACGTTGTTGAGCACGGCAAAACATCAAGAATGTGTTTCCAAAGTAAGAATTAAAACCCATCAACACATGCCACAAGGCATGACCCTGTGGATTGATTGGCCAACCGGATATTTCCTTGCAGAAAAAACGATCACACAGCCAGCACAAACTACCAAGGAGTAGGGTAGCTGCATACAACTTTGCAAGCCTTTTAGCATAGACATCCTCTGTGTATATGTAATACTTGTACATCCGAGGAATGCAAAGGAAGCATAAAATCACATAATGCACCTTGAAGCCAATGCCAAAACGGAACTGTGAATGAACAATTGCAAAAACAGCACCGTAGAGGAAGAGGAAGGTAGGCATTGTACTACGGTAGTGCCAATCTGGGGAGTAGAGGATGTATATGTAGAGGAGCATTTCCCATACCATTGGAGTCTCATCACTTTGCTGTTGCCTGAAATGCATTTTGAAGAACATATTTAGTTGCAATATCTCGACCATATAGAATCATTTCAAATAGGTGAAAAGATGTATAAGGTACTCGACTTTCAGCTGATACCAAACCAATTAAATATACTATTCCCAAAGAGAGGAAGGTAGCCCAAGGACTGAGTTAACCCAACACATGTGGTTTAAACTTTCCTCACCCGACAAAATGTGGTTTAAAATTTCCTCAACAAATGCCATGGCAGATCTACAAAGGTGCAATGAAATAAAAGACACCAGCAATATGAAAGATATTTGACTTCTATACTAAGCCTCAAGCTTGCAACTCTCATGCACCTGCCTAATGCAGCACTTACATAAATCCACAAACACACCCACTTTCCGTGAGAAACCCTCCAACAATGATGACACGAATGAAAGTAATACTTACACATGTTGCAACGTGGCATGGTATACCATGCTCCCGATAGCAAGTATCATATTCGATATATGAAGCACACTAAATCTCTTCTCAAAGCGTTGTCCTAAGGAACTTATAAGACCGATGAGTGCCAAAAGAATGCATGGAATGTTGGACATAGTGTTGAAAAATTCTGCAATATATGAAGAGTAAACATAATTCTTCTCACACCACTCAATTGTGGATGTGACAGGACCCCAGAAGCTTGATATTCCGTCCTCCATTTCCCTCTATAGTCTATATACTACAAAAATATTCCACTACCCTTATGTTAAAATGTTGCGGAGATCACAAACCAGCAAAACTCTGTACCTGCAGAAAAAAAGCCAAGGAAAATTTTGAGATTTTAGCAAGTTAACCATGAAAGAAAGTTGTTCATCAAACCAGGAAAAAGAAAATCATGACAAAGAATGATCACCCAGAAGAGGCTTGACACATAAGGTGTTGCTTCAAGGCTGAGGATAAGCCTCAAATACTATAATTCTGCATTAAAACAAACGGATATACAAACTAAAAGAAGAAAAAATGACTGTCATTCTCAGAAACCAAACAATATCATAAAAAGGAAACCACAATCCCTTGCATAGATTTCAATAAGACCACACTCTTATGTAACTGGCTCAAACATAAAGGGTTTGCAGAACAAGTAGACATAGTAAGGCTCATTCAAAGTATACAAACCCAATTTGGGTTCGTGGCAAGGAGTTACTAGTTCTCTCTCAAAAATGCCTGAAAAAGTTATGTAGCCATTGACGATCTCCAAAACACACACATCCAAGTGTCCCGAGCTGCAATGTATCACAACCTGACTCCCGGAGAAATCATAACATGTCTATGTCCATGAATGCAACGAACACTTTCTATTTGCAACTTCCCTACAAATTGTTCATCTAGAAACTCCAATACAAATCTTGTGCATTTCTTCAACACTCTCCTCTGCAAGCTCAACCTTTCTGGTTGCTGCAGGCTATACTTCTACAACTCTTTTATAATAAAACCAGCACCAATTAATAACTAAACCTTAAAATATCGCTGAAATTGCAGCTATTTTCCCTCTGCAATTACATATTATCCAACATCCACCTACCGACCAAATCAACTAGATATATCATATAAAAAAAGATAAATTTTTTACACAGCCTTAGCCCTAAAATATCTAACACTCCACAAAAAAGGTAAAGAAAAACGTTGTAAATCCTAAAACATTAACCGATCTAGTGAGTAATAATCTCTGCCGAAATTTAACTGACTGCCCGCTGTTTGGGAAATCCAATTTAAAAAAAAAAACAATCAAAAGTCTCGATTCTATTTCCATACCCCCCAAAACAAACCCTAATGTGACTAAAAAACTAATCCGACACATAATCTTCCTAAAGTATACTAGAACAGCCATAGAGATCCAATACAAATCAATAAATGTTTAACGTAAAAACTGCCACCGGCAAAACAAAAAAGCCCCAAACAGAACACAAGATAATCAACAAATCATGATTTTTTTTTCCAAAAGAAAAAGAAGAAGATATTAAATTTCAGAAGATACTTCCATCAGAACCCTAAATTAAATAGAGACTAGAGAGTATACAAAAAGGGTAACTGTATATAGAGAGAGAGAATGAGATACACCAACCTGTATGGATGAAAGAGCTCTCATTGTTCTTCCTGCTTCGTTGAATCTCTCTCTCTCTCTCTCTAAAAGGTGTGTATGTATGAGTATCCGATCGAAACGAGCGCGATAACTGAGGGAATGAACCCCACAGTCTTTTTACGACAATCGAGGTTGAAGCCGGTTCTTTTCCTTTTCCTTTTACTTTTCTTTTTCTTTTTGGGATTATTGATTTTTTAATTTATATTTACCAAAAATTTGATTATATTATCCATTACAAATTAAATTCTCAATTTATAAAAATATAACAATTATCAAGATTAATTCAATTTTCATCTATTTTGATTTAATAATATAAAATTCATCATAATTTTTTTCTCTCCAAAACAGCATTTTTACTGCATGCCCCTCAATGCTTGACAATTTTACTAATTCACACATATATATATCTCTTTTTTATTTTATTTTTATTTATTTAATTTTAAGATTAAAGAAAAAAAAAATCTTAAATGTTATACAATAAATGTTTAATTTTTAGTATTATAAAATAACTTCAGGAATTGTTACTAATTATTTATATGAGTTAAAAATAGGATTAACCATTCTCAACAAGATTGGCCAATTAAAAACAAAATCAGTACTAGTTTAATAAATTAAATTTAATAGTATTAATCTAGTGATATATTATTTGAATTTAACGACAAATAATTCTTTATAATTCATATAAAAAATAGTAATATATTCTATTTTAGGAAAATTGAGTATAAAATTCTCAATAAAAAATTCTAAAAATTGAATAAAATTATAAATAAACTATCTACAAAAATAAAAATAAAATAAAATAAAAACATAACAAATTAAAGTATAATGTGTCATTTTTCACAATAAAAATCCGAATCCAATTAACTGTTAGGTATAGTCAAAAGTCAAAAGTCAAGATTATGATACTTTGATGAGGAACAATTTCAAAAAGGGCATGGCATTGTCAAACTAAGAGGGACAGACATGGACTAAGAATTGCAACACTAGGCAAGAAATAAAGACCACGGTCAATGGACAACTCCACTCTTCTCTTTTTAAGGAATTGAGTCGGGTTGTCCAATTAGATTTAAACATCTGTCAAAAAAAAAATGACCACCATCAATGAAAAACGACAATAAAAGGCTGCTTTCATAGCATACTTTTACTTAGTCTCAGAAATTCCAATGAGATTAATTTAAAGATAAATTATATTTATACCTTTAAATATTAAAACAATCAAGTTCTTTAATTTTAAGTTTTGCTTCAATTAAGCCTCCTAGCTCAAATTTGACAGTAATTCTATAGGAAAAGAGTTACAGGAGTATAACGTGGTATAATTATATAGTTAATTGTGAATAAGTTGACACTAAAATTAAAATTTATGTATTAAAATTACATTTGTATGAATATAAATTGCAAGAAATGCATTTGTCTCCTTGTCAAAGACCACGATGGGTGCCATTGATTAACGCTGTGAATGAGGTGGTGGAATTGCATTATTCAATGAATCTGACAAATGGGGCCAGGGAAATCAAAGACCGAAAGAACTTTGAGCAACAAGCATTATTTGACCGAGTAATAATACTATATATTTTAAATTTGTATTTTAAATATTTATCTCAAATAAATAAAGATGGTTGAATTAGTGGGTTTCATTAAAAAAAATTGATGAAACACATTCATCCAATAATTCTTATTCATTTAAGATATAAAATATTGCTCTATTTGACCCTATCAAAAGCTTTTGCCATATCTAATTTTAAGAGCCTCAGCGCCCGTAGTTCTTAATTTTATGGACTATTTCCTAGGTTAAAAACTAATGTTTTCAGCAATATTCCCTTGTCGGATGAAAGCAATTTGAGTTGGGGAGAGGCATTTGTCGAGATTGTGTCTGAGCCTATTTGTGAATATTTTACAAGTCACTTTCTACTCCTATAGATTTTTGATAAGGCAAATGTTTGTCCTAATTTTTTTCTTATTTTTATACTTAAAGTTGAGATACAAGAAAAAAAACAAAGCAGACTAATACTCTACATCATCTACTCCTACTCCTACTTCGAGTGCATCCATTCTTACTCCTCCTTGATCTTCGAGAACTTGCTTCCTAACAGTCAGAGGCAGGTTTGGGCATTCAATAATCTCCTAGAATTGAGTCCTCAGTCCCCATTGTGCAAGATTGTGAGTTGATTTGTTTGCTTCTCTATATGTGTGAATCATATTCCAACCCATGTGTTTTGCCAATATATGTTTGATATCCTTGATAATCGGCATTATGGATCAGTGACACTTAATGTGAGGGAGCATAACCGCATATGTGATTGCTTGTGCATCTCCCTCTGGAGTAACATAATTCCATTCCTATGCATGTGCCCATAATGCTGCATGGCGCTGCCATAACTTCCGCAACTAGTGGGCCTTTCTCCTATTCTTGAAAGATTTGTGCCTACAAAAAAATTTCCACTTTTGTTTCTTGCTATTACTGTCAAGCATGCTTTGTCTTCCCCTATTGCTGCATACACATTTATTTTTATTTCCCCATCATTAGGTTTTATCCAAGTCTCTCTTCCTTGACGGTCAGTGTCTGTTTGACTATCACTGGGACATGTAGAAGCCTTCTCCTGCAAGTTAAATTCTCCAAAGAGTTTATCAATTTCTTGGAGTATAAGCATATGGTGAAGCTTTTCCCCCCTAAAATAGACTTTGTTTCTCCAATTCCATATAGTAACAATCACTTGGCCTAATTAGTTTAGTAATAAAGTGCTTTCAGTGCGAGGTAATTTTCACATAATAAAATAAATGGACAAATATCTTTTTCATTGAACACGAGATTTACTTGAAAAGTTAATGATCCAAGGCAAACGGAGGTGAGAAATAGTATAAGGAGTGATAATAAATAACTCTTTCGGCAATCCACGCGATTCTAGCGTGTCAAGATGGATTCAGCCCCTCAAAAAATAAGGTTAGAAAGACAACGGAGTGTTTTTCGACATGATCTCTCCGACAATCAAGTCAGTATGTAAGAGAGGGGTGGATGCACTGTTCTATTACTTGAATGAGAGTTGCATACCTTTGCCTTGAGTTTTAGAGAATTACTTATATCTCCATGAAGGTGATCATTGCTGGTAGGTAGGTCCTCTGAAGAAAGAGTCCCCCATTGACCCATTTGGAAGAAAATGGGATGCTCGGGCTACCGAGCACTTAATGCTTTCCCAAATGTTTTTGTTCCTATACCAAGAAAAAGATTATAAAGATAAAATAATTGTCTCAACAAATACATTGCAATTAGGTTGTAAAACATACAAGTTCAAACAAAGAAAAGAGTTGCACAACACACATCTAAGGAGTGGGATCAGACCAACCCCATGATAGGCTTGGGTCTGGTCACCATACCAGGTCTATCCAGCAAACTAACTTGGGCTTGAATGGACCATTTGTCAAGTTGTAGGAAGCCAAAAAACAGTCTAAAACCATAATCGCAACGACTATAGGATTGCCCACATGTTGTCACCTAGCATGTTAGGTCGGGCCATGACCCGATTGTTGTATTCTTTCCGACCAGCCCATGGGCCATGGGCTTTTGTCAAGTCTTATGTACATGTTTACATTGAAGAATTAGTTCATACAAATGCTCTTGACCCTAATCTTGATCATGTACATTCATTTAAAAAAGTTATATTAGCTGTGAATTTCAAAAAAAAAATAACACTTATCAACAAACAGGTTGCAATAGCAATAAAGGATTAGGAAAACAACCATGCAAATGCATCTAGACCTAAATGTTGGTCATATACACTTTATAATTAGGCCTGAATTTTGAATATTTATGTATAAATGGATAATTATGTTGGGTTACTTGAAAGTATTTCAATCAATACTCAAGATTCAATGTATGTAGACGCATTTTTAAGTTCAATGAACTTGTGCATCATCTTACTTGGGAGTTAATGGCGTCGTCGAGTCTCGCCGTCTCTGCTGACGTGGAAATTTGTAAGCTACGTGGATAGATTGATTACCCACATGACAGCCCTCCCATGAAGCCAAAAAGTCGTTGAATTGAGATTAGGTGAGGAAGAATTTATTTTTTATGAATACTTATTTGAGTCTTATGTTCTGTTTTATATGATAAAAAAATAAAAAGATGTAAAGTTGGGAGGATGGAAAGTTGGAGGGATAAATAAAACATTATGTTTGATAAGGAGGAAAAGTTGGAAGGATGAAAAAGTTGATGGATTAACTTTTCTTTCAACCTACCAAAATCAATCCCCCCAAAATTGGATGGAAAGTGAATGTAAAGTTAATTATTTGTCTTGAGATTTATCTTATTTGTCTATATATCTTTTTATATATACATATATTAT
>CM042188.1:749485-785901 GCA_023539305.1 Ilex asprella
TTAGCCCCCCCCCCCCCAAGTACATCCCATGTTATGTATCCTTTCTCCTCTTAATAGTAATTTTAACCCTCCTGAGTGTTGTATGCGATAATCATAAAAATTCCAAGTAGATGATGGAAACAAAACGATGATAAAAAGAACTTCCATGCTGGGACTGTCTGCTTAATAGTACTTGTAATTCATGTTATATTTCAAATGATAACAACTAAAATTTCACGGTGTATTCTTTTATCTTCAAATTCACTATTAGCTCATTTACTGTCACTTTGCAAAATTTTGGCATTATATTTCAAAGGAAAAAGAATAGGAGAAGGAAAAACAACTCTGTGATACAATTTTATATCTACATTCTGTATAATTCCAACAATATATATTTGGTGGAAAAGCGGACCATTATTGGGTTGTTCCATCCATGAGAGATGCACCGCTTGATGATTATCATGTTTTTGAAGTTTAGTTATACCATGGCAGGTAGCATTGTGTGATGTGAGAATTGATTAACACCAGGCTATTTTTCCTGCATTTTTAGCACTGACTCATTGATATATAGCAGGATTCTCCAAAAGCTGAGAATGATGTGCTCAAAGCAGTTCAGAATGTGCATGCCATGATAGACAAAGAGATAGCTGCTGGCACAAGTCCTAATAACATTTTTGTATGTGGATTTAGTCAAGGAGGTTTCTCTCTCTCTCTCTCTCTCTCTCTCTGGACAACTAAAACATAGTCCTGTTGTGCTGGTAACTCATGAACAACTCTGGATTTTGTAGGTGCGTTGACTTTGGCCAGTGTTTTGCTATACCCAAAAACTCTAGGAGGAGGTGCAGTGTTTAGTGGATGGGTTCCATTTAATTCTTCTATAGTAGAACAGATTACACCAGATGCAAAAAAGGTGATATTCTTGTAAGGAATAGTGAGGCAGCGCCTTTTCTTTGTTCTACAAATAATTGTTGTTTTATTTTTCTGAATTTTGATTAAATGTCTTTTCTTTATTCTTATGTCCCTTTCCTTGGTTATTTAATTATCACAAAAAAAGTCTTTGTTTGGTGACTTGCAGTAAATTTTAGTAATCATTGAATCGGTAATTATTTTCCAACTGAAAATATCCATTTTGAAAACCAACTCCAAGCCTAACCTTCCAACATAATTTCATTTGTATAATTTTTTTAGATTATAATTATGGGTAACTATTCATTGAAGGATGGTTGATATTGACAGATTTTTAATTTGGAGAGAGAGATAAGAAGTTGTAAACCTAGATTTATGCGTGTTGCAGGTGAGAATAGCTGGTATTTAAAGTCGGTCTACTCTGAAAAACTAGCAGATGGAATTCAGCATTGTGATAACAAACCCAGCTTCCCCGTGTATCCTGATTGTTGTCACTATTATAGTCCTCTTATAAGCATATCTGATTTTTTCTTTTTGTCTTGATAGAATCTTTTAGTTGACCAGGCACCTTGTGTTATATTGGGAGTGAGAACAATTCGTAGTAGCAAACAAGGTTTAACCAATAACACACCTCCACAATGAAGAGCTAATGCCATGCTATTACCTTGATTTATAATTTGCATCTTCTTGTCAAATGGTCGTAGTCTTATACTCTTATTGTAGTATTAGTATGCA
Organism: Ilex asprella; assembly: GCA_023539305.1. Taxonomy (NCBI): domain Eukaryota; kingdom Viridiplantae; phylum Streptophyta; class Magnoliopsida; order Aquifoliales; family Aquifoliaceae; genus Ilex; species Ilex asprella. The sequence goes on from CM042188.1 coordinate 751,106, forward strand.
TTTACGTAGACTTGATGGTTTTGTATTAAGGAACTGACATCCAAAGGTATATGCAGACACCTATCATGTGGTCTCATGGTATTGCTGACAGAACAGTATTATTTGAAGCTGGACAAGCGGGTCCACCTTTCCTTGAACAAGCCGGTGTGAGCTGTGAGTTCAAGGTATTACATGTCTCAATTTCTCAGACTTCCTCATGGTTTATATTTCACTCGTTAAAAAATTATTTTTTTTATGAATTTGCAGGCTTACCCAGGTCTTGGCCATTCCATAAATCACGAGGAGTTGAGTTCCTTGGGATCATGGATCAAATCTCGTCTCCAGAGCTCTTCCTGAAGTTTTGGCAATATTGGAATTTCAATCTGATAATTATCCCAGGTCCTCACAGTTCCGATTATCGTTTGATTTGTCTGAAACTGCTAGGCTTAAATACGAAATTGCTGTATTTGATTGCTAGACGGCTTCATGGAATATTTAAGATGTTATGTAGAGAGTAACTTGAGCTATCATTTGTGTATTGGTTTTATTTCTTCTTCTTCTTCTTCTTCTTTTCTATCTTTTTCAAATGCTAGCAGAATTATTTACTCCTTGTTCTAGTTCCACATCTTCAATTCTTAGATTAGTAGACTTGTGATGGCTGCTGTCCTTTTCAGGTATATCTATTGCGTACCCACATGCGAATGCGGGGTTAAGATTGTTTACATCTAATTCTTTTCAGATCTCGCACTAGTAGTAATCTCGTGCATGGAGCCATCAAGTGTTAATCATCAACTTCCACGATAGCTAAGATGCTGTTAGAGTAATTTCGGTTGTATTCTTATACGTATCTATCTCCTCCATATCTCACTCTTTTGTAATTATTACACATAACAAATGACGGACACAATAAGAGGGGTCCTATGATGGTAATAGTTCTAACTTCTTGTTCCTTATTTTATGGAAACTTACTAAAAATTAATATTCAACCACTTTTACTATTTTTATTCACTATTTCATATTTAATTTCTTTTACAAATATTTTTGTATACAGATGTATTAGATAATTTTAGATAGGGGCAAAGATTGGGAGCAAATTTTAAGTTTTGTAAATTGTATTAATCCTTATTTAAGTACAATTTCAGCATGATATCTAAACCTATCGTAGTTAGGACTTCAAAGGTAGAAAATTACCGACGCTCTCAAAGGTTCACTCGAACTATAGTCTAATTAGGGGTAATCTGTTCTTGAAAATATTGTATAACGTAAGTAAAAAATGGTGGATTTAAGAGAGAATTCAATGTAAATAGTTTTGATATGAATGTTGGATGAATTTTTTTAAAATTGTTAAATAAATTTATTGAAACATGTTTGTTAACGGTACGACAGTCGAGAAAACTAAACAAGCAATGCAAGTCACAAATAAGGGTGTCAATTTTAACCTGTTAATACAAAATTAACACGATATATATTTTGTGTATTGGCATGAATGCGATATGAATAAGAACATTGTACTACAAAAATATCCACGCTGCAAGATACACGACACGAACAGAGACTAGACCGCTGTATAGTGGCCCCAACCCCCAATATACGTCACCAACTCATATACCTTTCTCTCTCTATCTCCACAGTAACAACAAAACCTCATCGGCCCTTCCAACCCTGAACTTTCAGATAACTTTCTCTCTCTCTCTCTCTCTCTCATAACTATGAAGAAGCTATACCGGAAAGGTTCAGTTCATCCAACAGCACCACTCATCTCCGACCATCTATCTTTCTTACCGGCAACGATCTTGACTCTCACGGCTGCTCTATCACCGGAAGAAAGAGAAGTCTTGGCCTATCTCATCTCTTGCTCCTCTGGAAACTTCCCAAACAATCGCAGAACCACTCAAAAAGCCACAACCTCTACCGGTGGTGGTGAAAGAAAAGGTGACGGCGACCACCCAGTTTCGTTTAACTGTTACTGTTTCAGGTGTTATATGAGTTACTGGGTCAAGTGGGATGCTTCTCCAAACCGCCAAATCATACACGAAATCATTGATGCTTTTGAAGATGGGTTGTTGGTGCAGAGCAAGAGAGAGAAGAACAAGAGAGAGAGGAGGAAGAGTAGAGGCTGCAGTGAGTCCGATGAGTTGAAAAAGTCTCAGCTGAGTTTGAGCAAGGATGAGTTTGGTGAGTCAGAATCGGTGGAAGATACTACTAGTGGCAGCGGTGGTGGTGGTGGAGTTGAGGGTTGTGGGAGTGGTGGTGATGATGAGGGAGAGGAAGGGTTTGAGAAAGGTTCAGTGAGGAAGTTTGTGAGTCTCCTTGGAGAGAGGATTTGGAGTGTTTGGACCTAAAGAATTTGAAGGAATACAGGGAGGAAAAAATTGGTTTATTTTCATTTCCACTTATCTATAAAATGCTATATTTTCTTCCTTGATATTGATCCTTTTCTTCTTGATTCTTGTAAAATACCCTCTACAATGTAAAAAATGGGTAGCTTTGAATCATCACTGGTAATTAGAAACTACATATCTTCCAAGCTTCCATTTAAGATTCATGTTTTAGTCAATTGTTATTGTGTTTGAATTTCAAGCACTCTAAGTACATAGATTTAGATAAGAATTAGTTGGAATGAAGAAAATTTGTTTTCTGAAAAGTATGGAAACAGAGTAGTGTTGCTTTTGCTTTTCACTTTTGTTCTTCAAAGATTGAAATTTCCAAATTTTAGCAGCCAAAAAAAGAAGTTTCCAAATTGTTTTCTAAAATAATCATATGGTTTTTTAAAAATATGACTCTAAATAAGATTTGGAATCTATTTTTGTTTCTATGAATTCAGATTGTTGAAGTGGATGAGATCATAATTCACGTGGTAACAAAGACGAGTTTTAAATCACGATATCTTGAGTTTGAATCTCAATAATTTTTTGGAATCTTTTTTTATGAATATTTTAGTTTTATTGTGTATGGTCCACCTTTAACCGAATCGGATAAAAAATTAATTGAATTACGTACAATCTTTTCGGACACCTGTAATTGTTGAACAAAAAAAATAAAAGGTTAATGAATTTGGTTTTCTTTCCATTCTAGATATGGGGAAAAATCTTGTCAAAATGGTATTTAGTAGTCCTATACGGCGTCGTTTCATTCATTGTAAGTAAACACTTGCGTAGTTAAAAGGGTACCCCAACGTTTTGTCATGTTGCCCGGAATTTGCAGGACATGATGTAAGCATCTTGTGTTTCCTCAACTGCTCATTTTATCAAAGGCATTCATGCTACCTTGTTTAATTAGAATAGCTACAATTTATTATTTATATCCTTGCACCTAATTTTTATTTAATCCCCAAATTATTACTAATGTTTCTATGTCCAAACCATACCACTTGAGGGTGTGTCTTTAGATTAGTTCAAAGCTAATTCTATTATTATTCATACATTAATTGTTCGAGTTTCATAATTTTTTTTGGTATCTTGGATAAAATTACTTGTTTCTAATTTTTCCTAAATCTTGTATTGATAAGAAATTTGTATTTTAGATCCTTTGGGATGAGTGCATGTTGGTTCTAAACCCGTGGCTTTTTGTTGTGCCAACTATACCTATAATTGAATAGAGCACAATGTTGTCTACTTGATAAATGATAAGTTGTCAAAATTGCTTGAATGGTGGGACTTTGAGAAATATGTTAAACTTTGGAAGTTTCATTGTTAGATAGTTCAGGATTAATTAGAGCTCACTAGCAAATTGTAAGAGTCTAAAAAATAATTGAGGGATTTGAAAAACAATATTTTACTATACTTTCTAAATTTACTATTTCAAAATGTGTTTTTACAATTTTTGTACGTCAGTTTATAACTAAAAAAATTAGAGCAATGCTATTGAGACCTAATTTACTGACCTAATTCACTGTGATCTTTGGATTCATTGTAGGCTCCATCAAACATTGGAAATTGGTGTTGATCCAATGATTCCTATAAGCCACATCATTATGTCAACAAATTAGGTCAGATTTTTATGTCCAAATAGTATCACTCTTTATCACTTTTATAATTAATTTACCACTTTTTGTGGGTGTTTTTATTATTGTTGTAAATATTTTTATCACTTTTCTTTAGTACAAAAAATTTGATTATTTTTGTGGATAATTTATCACTTTTATAGGTGTTTTTATTATTGTTATAATAATTATTTTTATTACTTTTTTAGGTACTACAACATTAATAAAAATATTTATAATAGTAGTAAAAATATTTATAAATATAATAAATTGTGATTTGATATTGAAATTTTTATATTTTGATATCATAGTCAAGTCCATAATTGAGACATATGCTTTGAACATAGAATAATATCGTATGGCTGGTGTAGCCATTAACGAGGTCTGCAAAAGTAGCATTCGATTAAAGCAAAGCACCCAAAAAGACCCACTAGTGGCTCAAGTCCAAAACCCCTTTTGTTTTTTCTCGAATGGGCATTTATTCTTTTACTTATTTTATTTGTCTCACACACACTATGTTATGTTTGGTCCTTGTCAACGTCTCCAATTGCCCTAAAATTATCACTTGGTGTTCGTTTGAAAAGAGGAAACAAAGGAGAGGGAATGGTCTCTCCTCTTGTTTTGAGGGAAAATGGGTATCTTTTTCCCTTCTAAGAAAATTAATACTTTTCGTCTCCCTCTAAAAATATTTGTGAAACAATTAAAAAAGAAACAATTATATTTAAATCTCCTAAGATTTGTCACTTAATCACTCAGATCTCCTAACATTTAAAATATTACACACAGACTTCTTGAAGTTTATACGCACGTAACACTTAGACCTCTACTGTAAATATATCCGTTAATAAATTACACTCAAACCCTCTAAAATTTGTAAACATATATTACTTAGACCTTTGAAGTTTCAAATGTTATACTTAGATTAAAAATACTTTAATCACAGATAAAATATCAGATATTTTACATTTTACAATTAAAATTCATGTTTTACTGTATCATTTATTGAAATTAAATCAAAAATAAAATTTAATTTTTTCTTAAAAAATCATAATTAGTATACAATTATATTGTATATTAGAATTTAATTTGGTTGTTTAAATGACCAAATTAAAATACCAAACTACCCCAATTAAATCTAAAATATATTGTATCCATTACAATTTGACCCATTTTTTAATTTTATTATGATAAATAGTATAATTATATACTAAGTGTGATTTTTTTTAAACCTAGATTTTTATTTTTGATTTTATTTCAATAAATAAAATAATATAAAATGAATTTTAGTTATAAAATTCATGTTCTATTATGAATGACTTAGACCCCTTGTTTGATTTTTTAGTTTTATTCCAATAGATAGTATTAGTCTATATTAATTACGATTTTTTAAGAAAAAATTAAATTTTTAATTTTAATTTAATTTTAATAAATGATACAATAGAACATGAATTTTGGTTGTAAAATTTAAAATATTTGATATTCTAGCATTGACTGGAATATTTTTAGTATAAATATAATATTTTAAATTTAAGGGGTCTAAGTATTATATACTTACAAATTTCAGAGGGGTTTAAGTGTAATTTATTAACAAATATATTTATATCAGGGGTCTAAGTGTTATGCGCGTATAAACTTCAGCTGGTTTGTGTATAATATTTTAAATGTCAAAAAATCTGAGTGATTAAGTAACAAACTTCAAGAGGTGTGAATCTTATTAAAAAAAGTTCAATTATACCTGGACCTTGGGGTTGTCGCTTAGTCAAATATTTTTTCTTTTGTTTGGCAAGTAACACTATGCAAGTCCCCAAAAAACTACATTTTCAATATTGATGGGCACATTTTGGACAGTTGTAATGAATTCACGACAACTATAAAGAAATAAGCCATTGAAACTTTGAAATGTATTTGAAATTGTCATCATAACTTTCACCGTTTTTAGTATCCCCGTCACTATGCCACCAATAACCATCCTGCCTACAATTTTCGTCTGTGTCTTTTTTTGTAAAGAGAAAGAAAGAGAGAGAATTTGATTGATATGATTTGGAGAGAATTTAAATCAAATATTCGATTTAATTTGTGATCTATGTTAGATTTTTTCAGTTTGGGGTTTTGTGACGATGGGGATGGCGGTTGCCATCATAAGTTTCACTATTTTTAGTATCTCGGTCACTATGCCACCAATAATTATCCTATCCATATTTTTTTTTCATCTAAGTGTCATTTTTGTAGAGAGAGAGAGAGTTTGATTGACATGATTTGGAGAGAATTTAAATCAAATGTTCGATTCACTTTGTGATCTAAGTTACATTTTTTCAATTAGGGGCTTTGTGACGTTGGGGATGGTGGTGGAGGAGGAGGACCCTACGAGGTGGTCGGAAGACAGAGAGAATGGTTGCCCTAGTATAACGAAGAAAAAATATATACTTAAGATTAGTGCCTCCAATATAAGCGATTTTGATGTTTTGTCATTTTTTATTAAAAAAAAATTGGAGGTACACTTTATTCACAAGTTTAGTGCTTGAAAAAATACAGAGTCCAGCGGCCATCTTCCCCCAAGGTTCAACTGAGCTACACAGCCCACCAATTACCCCTACCCACCCCTTTGTCCTTATACCTAAGATTTGAACCTGTCCTGCACTTTCAACAAAGGGATTAGAGGTACCACCTAAACTACTGACTTCTGAGACAAACAATAGTGGCTCATATACACTACTTTGTCTTCCTAGTCCACGTAGTCTCAGATTTCGTCACTTACATATTGTTTCATTAATGGTCAATCAAAGAACTACGCATACTCGCACCTACTAATTTCAAGTTTCGCTATATTTAATCGGAAATTCAAATCTCCCTCTAACAATTGAGTGCCATAGCTATGTGCAAGCCTTCATTGTTCCGAAGTGGGATTCTTGGTATGTGTGCCTGCCAACCATTACTTTTTGATGTAGGATTGATTCCCCATGCAACCCATGTTTTTGAACATGATTCGGTGTGTCAATAAGCGATTTGAATAGTAATTGAAGATGGATAGTACGTCCAATACAAAAAAGAGTTCAAAACAGGCAGATCAACGCAAGAAGAAGCAAACTGATGGTCCTCCTTGCCTGGAAAGACAACCGCCACATGATTGTGTGGTATAGAGAGAGAGTGCAATGGAGGAGAAAAACAAAGATGACATTATGACAAAAAAGAAGCAGGAAACGTGATGTGGAAACCATGGTTGCCATTGTTCTTCACAGTCGGATTCGATAGATGATCAACGACAAGATCGAAGAAGTTTTTATGAGCAAAACGATTATTAAAGGAGACGAAAGAGTTTTGAAGAAGGCAAGAGAAAGAAGATGTAGTTGTATGTGGCATGTTATGTGACCATGTAGGCCTTTATTCATAGGGCTGTGTCACAGTTTCTCAATCCTCCTAGAATTAGGCTTTCTATGTTTCTTTTTTAGTTAGCACTTCAACTTTGGGGTTAGGCTCCCCTCCAATTATAAAATAAACGAGGATCCTTCGATTCATCTTGTATGGATAATTACAGGATCATTGCGGCGGTTCCAACACAATTACCTTAGCAACATACTCCAATAAGACATCTTGCATTGAACAACGTCATGGTCAAGAGCATCTATAATATAAAATAAAACATGTTTTAATGTTCATCCGATTGTCTAAAATAGACTCATTCAACGACCACTAACATCCGTCTCAAAATTATTCACATTGAATTTTACCTTTCTCTCCTTACTCTTCACACACTCTCTCTCTCTTTGATCTTCACTCCTCACTTCTCCAAATTAATCGGTTGGTTTATGTTACACTGTACCTTCATGCACGGATTACCCTAGTCTTTTATATACCTAGTAATTGAAAAATCTACAATGAATTACTCAGATTAGTACATAAAACATGGGGATGGACTTTTACAGCATACCAGCAAGACCATCCAAAACATAGAAACAAGTATGATGAGATAATTGAAGTTGGGAACATTGAGCATATACAAATGATTATCGGACTAATCTATCGACATGATGAGGCAAACAACTGAATAAAATGGTGATACTTTTTCCAAAGGAGTCAGGAATGTACAGGTATAGATGAATTCATGGATACACAGCCTTTCAAGCGTTCAAGAATGACATTTCGACTGGCTAGCCTTGAATGCAGAGTAAGTGGAAGGCCCTCCTTGACACACTCATCGTATTTTTCCAAAGCAGAAACAATGTCACTGAAATCTGGCCGTTTGGAGGGGTTTGCTGCCCAGCATCGCTTTATGAGGTGTGCAAGCGCGGGTTGACAACTGGCCGGTAATGGTGGTCGTTCGTTCTGTGAAATGTTAAACACAGAAGGGAAGTATGCCAAAAAAAAAAAGAAAGCATTTTGGAACTTGGATTACATAAAGTAGATAGTCAACAGTGGAAAGAAAAACCATCAGTTTAGGTAGAAGTGACCTTGAAACCATAAGGATAAGGGGAAGGGCAGAGAGCGCCATGTTTTGCAATAAAGCTACTGTATTATTTTCTATTTTTTGGTAATTGCACTATGACACATGTTTTTTAGGTCAAAACTTGGTCCAACTTCTGTCCAAGATTGCCAAGGCTTGATGCAAGGCCGCTACAAAGGGAGCGGCCATCGGATCAATCATGCATCTATGAACAAACAACAAGAGACTCTAGAGAACTATTTCTTTTTTTTTTTCTTCCTGATTTAATGGTCTATTGGCATAAGCCTAGTGTTTTGACACTTACACTTTGGCCATTGCGAGAAACAGGAATGCAAAATGTACAATTGACAGTCCTATGCGCGAACTTTACATGGCCAAGTACCAAGAATCCAACTTAAGGAGAAAGTATCGGTTTTCTATCATTTCCATCCTCTCACTTATGTAGAAGCATGTATAATGTTAGTGAATGTACTGCATACTTCTTTCTTTCAGTTAATGAACAGCTAGTAAAGAACAAAGCAAAGGAAAACAGAGAAACTAAGAAATGGCACCACATTTAACAAACTGAAATTCCTAAGAACTCTGTTGGGTGAGCATGACAAAGATCAGAGAAATTGAAAGTCTCCCCCCCTTCCCCCCAAAACCACGCGTCTAACAGAGAATCCAACTGAATGAGCCACTTTTCTCTCCTTCATATTCACTTCAGACACAAGGAAAGTGGACAAGCCTAGAGTATTGGTAATCTGATGCCATCAACTTGGAAGCATAGAAATCAACTTCTTAGAAGACGGTTATTTGTGTTTTCAATGCATCTCAAGGACTTGAGACATGGGATAGCATAAGATTAGAAGTTCTAAGAGATAATTTTCATGGAATATTTGGACGCTCTCCTCTGTCTGTGCAAGTGAGCACTTGTGATCAATGGCGATAAAGCTCATAGACACCAAGTTATAAGAAATCAAGGAGGAAAAGAACTAAAAAGGGACAGCAGTTCTATTCAGACCATAAGAGAAAGAGTAATCAAAATATCAAACAGACTAATCCATGTAACTACATTTGGCAATGAAGCAATCTGCCCAGAGGCCGCAAGGAGTGTAGGTCAATGTTCACTCAATGTACATACACAAAAACAATATAAATGCCAACCTAATGCTCCTAGAACCTCAACTAGCCAAAGCAATCAACAAAAGAATTAACTGCTACTAAAGATTTCCCTACACACTTTCCCTTCAGCTGTTCACAGAACAAGACAATTTTTCCGGACCACATCCAAATTCTCAAAACACAAAAAAATATCCACTCCTTGAATTAATATTCAGAAAATTATGTATGCGCTAAACAAAGAGAAACATCACATGGCCAAACTTCAGAGAATATCACATAGAACCACAGGTATTATCACAAGGAAAATGACATTTTGAAAAATCTAACCTTTTCGGCCACAGCAAATGCAGCCTGCACGGGGGTCATTCCTTGAAAAGGAAGCAAAGCAGTTGTGAGCTCCCATAGCACAATCCCAAAACTATATACATCAACTTTCCGAGTATAAGATTTCTCCTTGATCATTTCTGGGGCCATCCAACGGTAAGTTCCCATGTTTCCCTTGGCTTCCTGACATTGTGTTTCTAAACAAGATGTACCAAAGTCTGCAACCTTCACACGCATCTCATCATTTAGTAGCAAGTTATTGGATTTGAGATCTCTGTGGATCACCCCTTGTGAATGAAGATACTCCATTCCTCGGGAAATATCAAGTGCTAACCTCAGAATAGTTTCAGTTGAAAGTGAGTATGGCTCTTTCTTGTTCAAATACATCCTTAGAGTTCCTTGTGACATGTATTCTGTGATGATACAGTATACAGGAGGTTTTTTGCAAGCTGCGATGAACTGTAAAGAAAGAAGTGTTGATCACCAACTTAGCCGCATAACTAAGATGACATTCACAAACGTCAACCCTTGTCAGTATTTAGAAAATGTCCAACCATATATAGACCAACGATGTATCAACTTGTCTACAAGTGTTATTGCTGTCAAATTACTTATCTACCAAATGTAAACACAAAAGCCCACTTATACTAACGTCCAAACTCCAAAGGCATATGTACTCAAAGATAGTAGTGCAGATTCATAAGAGTGCATCAGTTCTGAATTTCATATACGACTCATTGGTCCCTCGCCTCGCCAATCAAGCTAAAGAAATTCACTAATCTAAGAAAAGGGGACACAAACAAAATGACGACGAAGGCTCATTAGGAAAAGAACAAGAATGTAACAAGTGGTAATCTAAAACCTTTGTATTTCAACTTATAGTGCTCTGATTATTTGCTAAAAATGTGGTCCTCCATATTCTACGCAACGAAAAGAAAACAGAACTTATCCCGTAGAGAATGAATTCTAAGATGGTTCATTGGTACTGAAAGTGATAAAGGACAGAAGGCAGGCTATAACAACAACAATAGAGAAGACCTCATGGCATATTATCTGGAAAAAATATTGTGAATGATGGAGACAATGGTGAAAAAGAAGGATTTTTGTTTCACTAGTTAACACAACATAAGCATATTTGTGATGATTCAATCCCATGTTTCTCGGTGACCATCAATTGGAACATAAGTATAAGCTTTGGACCTTTATTTTACAACGCGTTTTAAACCCGATATTTGTCATTGTTCTGAATTGTACATAGCTAAATAGAATTGGTGCAATATCAATTAAAATGTGAGGAAAATGTCTAACCTGCACAATATTGGCATGATAGAGACGAGAAAGCAAGGCAACTTCTGACTTGAATTGCTGTTCAAGCAAAGCTCTAGTCTCCTCATTGTGGGTTGGAATTCTCACCATTTTCACTGCAACTGCCCTCTGCTTATAAATCCCTCTATAAATCCTGCTGTGGGCCCCAGAAGCAAACTTGTTACCAATAAACAATTGGGAAAGATCAGCCGTCCATTCCTCTTGATCCTCCTTTGATACTTCCCAACTCTCAACATTCTCAGAGTCCAGTATCATTGACCAAGAGTCCAAACTATCGAATCTCTTCCTCTCCATGTTCTCCATGTCACTATTAAACTGGGTTCTGGAAGTTGAAGGGATTAGTAAAGGTTTACTCTTCGATTTTCGAATTCGAAATGGGTTGAAACAAGAGGTTGCCATTGGAAATTTTAACCTTCACAGGAGCTTGAAAAAACCCTTTTTGTCTATAAAATTGACAAACCAAAGAGTGTCAAAACTCACAATCAAAAGGTGCTTTCCTTCTGAATGTGTGAATTGATTTCAAGAAGTGCATGAACTGATTCAGAAACATGGGTTCCAAAGAAAAGTGCGAAACAGAGACGGGTTTTCATGTATTGGTCACAAAACTGACACAAAAAGAAAGAGAAAGTCATCAAAAAAGATGGGAAAAACAAAGAGAGGGAGGGAGAGAAAGAAAAACCATTTGATAGCTCTCCCTTATGCATTATTTCTGGATACAGAGATGATAGCCAATGGAAAGGGCTCGTGAAGACTTAGAAGTGATACATATAGGAGAAAAAAAGGAAACAGACAGAGATGTTGAGGTTTCATGCCGACAGAAATTGCATTGAAGTGAAGCAGAAGTTTATCAGAATGCAGTTTTTCCAGAAAGAGAGGAAAGCTTGTGAGATTTTCATTGCTTTTTTCAATTATCATCAAAACAAGTAGGTTTTTTTGGCAGAGGAAAGGATCAATTCAAGGCACAGATTTCAGCGATGTCCCGTGAATTCTTGGTTCCAAAGGGGAGAGAGAGAGAGAGAGAGAGAGAGAGAGAGATTGCTTTTCCTGACGATCAACTTCCCTGTTGCTTTGCATCATTCAATGCAAACTTGCTAGTGGCCATGGTGTCAAAACTCAAAATTCCGGTAATTTAATAATTTTTGTAGGGATTTTTATAATTTTTGTGAATATTTTTTATCACTTTTGTTATAAAATTAATTTTAGATTAATTACTTTTTACCCATTAGTAGTTTCGACTAAAAACACTTTATTTACTTGATGTTTAAAATTATGCGTATTACCTTCTTATAGTTATATATCAAAGTAAAGTTAAAAAATTACCTTAATACCTAAGTTTTAAAATTAAATTTTTCGTCTGATTTACTTTTCACTATAAACTAATAGAACATAATAACAAATCAACACATTTCAATCAAATATGTTGAGCATCTTTTTTCTCTCAAGAAAGGTTTTGTTCCAAGGATCGAAAATTATTTATATTTTTCTTACATATTTTTTGATCTAGGAGTAATACCCTACCTATTTAGGTATTATATCATATATTATAAAAGATATTTTAGACATTTTTACAATATTTTTTAAGAGGGAAACAATGGAAACGCGGCTCACAATATATTTTGGGCGTGTGCAACACACTCTCTGATAACTTGAATGATAAAAGTAATAATTTTACTTTGATATATAACTATAAGAAGATAATGTGTATAATTTAAAACTATGCAAGATGTTTCTAGTCAAAACTACATAGAAAGAAAAATCATTATCCCTAAAAAAAATTTGTTGTAAAATTACCAAAAAAATGCGTGTTTAAAGTGTTCAATGGTATTTTTAACTTTATAAGTGCAAAGAATATCTCTTGAAACATTGAATTACTAGACGTGTAGAGATGGCAAGGAACATGTACCCCAAAAACCATATGGTGGGGAGCGTATAGGGGTGTTCACCCTACCCTACGGGTAGAAAATATATTTTTTCGTATTCCTACTCGAAACTTTGCGGAAGAGTTTTTTTTTTTTTGGCCTACCCTACCCAATAGCTTTAGTATTCCTACCCGCCTTCCTACCCGATTAATCGGGTAGGAAGGCAGATAAATATTTTTGTAACTATTAATTTTTGGATTATTTTAATAATTCAATTAAATAACATCCACCAATTTAACAATACCATAAATCAATAACATTAAAATAAAAAATAACTATAACAACAATTATAATAAAACACAAGAAAGTATGAGCATCAATCCACCATAATTGTTCCACAAATATAATAACAATTAATTTAAGTTTAAACAATATGAAATACAAAATTAATGCGGGTAGGGTAGGGTAGGAATGCGAAAATAGATGGTTATTCCGCATTCCTACCCGATTTAATCGGAAGAACAAAAACTCTTCCGCTTTCCTACCCGATTGTTGCGGCTAGCCGATTTTTAGGGTAGGGTAGGGTCGGGTAGGGTAGGAACTTGCTGCCAGTCGGAAATTTGAACACCCCTATGAACGTATATGAAGGGTTGAGAGAAAATCTGTATGTTCCTTACGCATTTCATATCGTGTTAAAGAATCTTAGCCCAACTTAAGTCTAATGTTGTTTCATAAACATGAGAAATAATTTAGAGCAAGTTTAAAAAGAAGATTCGGCAGGAACAATCGAAAGGACATAAATTGTGTTTGACATAACTTCTCAAGACATGATCGGTTCCCACGATTTTAGCTAATGACTTTTTGAGATTTAAGCCGATTAACTTGAATTTCAACATTAAACATATAATAAATTGACAGTAATATTCATAAGCCGACATAATTTTTGAGATGGTTTAAGGTCTTCAACTTTTGAATTTGACCCAACTAGATCAGTTATTTCGGATTCAACCCAAATTTTATCACAAGTAATTAAATCGAACTAAAACCGATTTTTAATATACATGACATAGTGAGAAAATCTTGATATCTAAAATACATTCGCTAAGTAATATTTTGAGAGAGTCATCAAGATGGATGTTGGTTTCCAAAGCTGAGTTAGGCATGTTGTGCAGTTCTCTGGTCCATGCAATGCCATGCAAATTGGTTTGTGCTGTCGTTGTCAACCGCCGTGTAGAAACAAAGTAAAGTTAAAGTCAAGTGCAAAAGTTGAACAAAATTTCAGGCCAGTAGGTCAAAATAAACAGTTAAGTCCTGTTTGATAATATTTTTGTTTTTTATTTTTATTTTTATTTTTATAATAAAAAAAATTCGTTTGTTAAACGATTTTGTTTTTTTTTCTGCCACCGTTTTTGTAAACAAGAGATGATTTTTAAAAACTAATAAAATACGTTTTCGATTTTCGATTTTCGTTTTTGAAAAATGAAAAACAGAAACGTTACCAAACGGAGCCAGTTACACGTAGTAATTCGATTAATTTTTTTTTTTGCTGCGGTCAAAAGCAGGATATTCATGTTGAGATTAAAGTATTTATGAAGAATAAATATCTATCATAGTCTAGCCTTAAGGAGTTATTAAAATTCGAACTCCAGACATTAAAATTTATAACTTATTCCTATTACAACTTGAATTACTGCTTGAGGTTTATATTTTTGTTATTTAAATGTTATGGAAAGATCGACAACATTAGAAAACAAAATAATCGAGAATTTCAAGTAATTAATGGAATCGTTGAAGTAACAAAATTACCAATGAATCACCTAATTTTTTATGTTAAATTAATATGAATGGCTTGAAAAGTGAGTCTCGCCGACTATTATAAAATTTTTAATTACAATTACATCACACATCATCTACCCTAAGAGATTTTTTTTTGCGCTCATAAATTACCTTAAGAAATTTGGTGCATGTAGTTTTATCCAAAAATAAATGGTTTTGGTGAGGGTTTGGATCAAGCCAACATCCGAACTGTCCAACCCGAGCCATCAAAGCTGATTTGGTTTGTTCCCTAGTGGTTCCCAGGGCCTCCGAGTCCGGTAATTATTAGCTCACACTGATTCATTTGGGCTTGGCATTGGATATATCAATGCCACTTGATTTCAATCCAAATTATTAATATTTCTAGAGCTATTTATAACCCAAGGAAGAAAAGAAAAGAAAAGAAAATTCTAGAGTTTGATTAGACTGAGCTAACTTCAGCATTTGGAGAATTCTCCTTCTTCGATACTGGTTTCTTGCTTAGAGAACTCAATGAGACAAATGTTTCACTTGTCCCAAAGGTCCCACATCTAGAACAGATTGGAGAATTCAGACTCATAAGTTGTTATAATTTCGTGTACAAAGTAATCTCAAAAATCCTAGCCACCAGACTAAAGTCTATCCTGAAACAGATTATATACTATAACCAAAGCGCTTTCATTGGGGGGAGGCAAATCCAAGACAACATAATAGTTGCTCAGGAGGTGTTGCATTCCATGAGGCAGAGAAGGAAGACAAAAAAGTATCAGATGGCAATCAAACTGGATATGGTCAAGGCGTATGACAGAGTAGAATGGGACTTCCAGAAACATTTCATGTCGAAGATGGGTTTTGACAGGAAATGGGAAAGAATGATAATGCAATGCATTGAGACAGTTAGATACAATATCATGGTCAATGAAGATATAGCAATCAGGATTACTCCCTCCCGGGGTATCAGACAGGGGGACCCACTCGCATCATTTTTATTCATTCTCATCACCGAATGTCTAACTCTCCTGATCAATCAAGCAATGGAGGGAGGATCTCTGAAAGGGATCAAACTCGACAGGTCAGGCCCTATTGTATCTCACTTGCTTTTCGCTGTATTTTTTTCACTATGGCCTCTAGAG
This sequence comes from Ilex asprella, assembly GCA_023539305.1. Lineage (NCBI taxonomy): Eukaryota > Viridiplantae > Streptophyta > Magnoliopsida > Aquifoliales > Aquifoliaceae > Ilex > Ilex asprella. The sequence goes on from CM042188.1 coordinate 767,045, forward strand.
TGGACTGTCAAGCATTTATGGACATCTTGAATAGATATTGCTACGCAACAGGTCAGCAAATTAACCTTAACAAATCCATTATTTTCTTTAGCCACAACACACCACTGCTTCTTCAACAGGAACTAGCACAGATTCTCAGAATTACACGATCACAAAAAGCAGGGAAATACTTGGGCCTTCCAATAGAGTGGGGGAGATCGAAAAGACAAACATTGGCATGGATTAAGGAGCGGGTGCTTACCAAAATTACAGGATGGAAATAGTGCCTCTTGAACCAAGCTGGTAGAGAGGTGTTAATCAAGTCTATAGTGCAAGCAATCCCAGCATACGCTATGACAATATTTAAATTTCCAAAGACCTTCTGTCAAGAGATCAATGTAAGCATCAAGAGATTTTGGTGGAACAAAACAACTGGGGAAAAGAGAATTTACTGGAAAAACTGGGATCAACTCACAAGAGGCAAAATGGAGGGGGGATTAGGCTTTAGAGACCTAGAAGATTTTAATAAGGCCATTCTGACAAAACAAACCTGGAGATATACCAAGAACTCAGATGCTTTATGGGTTAGGGTTCTACAAGCGAAGTATTGTCAAGGAAAATCCATACGGGAGGGCACTCATAAATCATCAAGCTCATGGGTGTGGAAGAGCCTACTCGAGGGAAAAAAGGTCCTTGCAAAGGGATGTATTTGGAAGATCGGAGATGGGAATGATATTAAATGTCGGAAGGACTCATGTGTCCTAGGCCACCCCATCATCTAGAACATGACGCAGAACAGTATTACAAGGGTTCAAGAGCTTATCAAGCAGCCCTATAGAATGTGGAACTCTGACTTTGTTAGTGTGATTTTTGCACCGAAAATTACAAGGAAGACCTTGGTCATACCTCTAACAGAAAACAACACAACAATATGTTATCAGGTGGTCCTATACCAAGTCAAGAGAATATACAGTGAGAAGTGGCTATCACATGCTAAGGCAATCTACAAACTCCTCTTCTCAACCCAATGAAGAAGCCAGTTTGTCTTTCCAAACCCCAAAGGTTTTATGAAAAATGATCTGGAAGCTCAAAGTTCCTCCAAAAATCCAATCATTCCTATGGAAGGTGTCAAATAATGCACTGCCTACTAGATAGGCTCTGTGGAAAAGTAAGTTGATAAAAAATCCATCATGTCCAATATGCGGAGAGGAGGAAGAAAAAATGGAACATCTCCTCTTGTTATGTCCCTGGGCTACAACGGTATGGAAAAAATCTCCCCTTGGGTTTGTCATTAATAAATGTGGACTATCAATGGTGGAGAATTGGCTTGTTCACAGATTGGAGGAAAGGATTGAGGCTGGTGAAGTTGAACACTCAATGCAGCCCTTATATTCTCTCTTATGCTGCTTCATATCAAAATCACACAATGAGTGGATCTATCAGCACAAACAGCCAAGTGAAAGCAGAGTTATACCTCAAGCAATTGAGGCCTTCTCAGAGATGGACAACGTTGCAAATAAAGTTCTCGCCCAAGACAACCCAAATCAAGATGAATCTGAATGGTCAAAACCTCCAATGGGTTGGATAAGATCAACTGCGATGGAGCATACTACAAGAAGAGCAATAGTGCAGCCTATGCAGTAGTGGCACTCAATCATAATGGTATACTTCTCACTGGAGCTGCGACAAGGTTAACAGTCTCCTTAGCTCTGACAGCCAAGCCCTGTGCTGTGCGTAGAGCTGCTTTAATTGCACTTAATGAAGGTTATAGAGAGGTTATCATCGAATCTGACTCAAAGGCCCTGGTTCTTTCACTTAATCAAGGATCAACAACAACCATAAGAGAAATTGAAGCCATTCAACATGATATATGACACTATGTGAAAGGCATTACTAAAGTTATCTTTAAACACACAAGGAGATCCTACAACTCAGCGGCACATACTCTGTCCATGAGCTCTAGGCAAGGCACACTGCCTTTCAACTGGCTACATTCTCCCCCAAGGCAACTAGCATAGATCCTCCTCAAAGAAGCTAGAATAGGTATTGGGTAAAGTTATAATGTAAAGTTTTGTTCCTTTTATTTTAATGAAAATTATACTTTGACCAAATAATAATAATAATAATTCTTTTTTTTTTTTGGTTTACACATTATTATCAGGGACGATAAAGTTTGAACTTGCATCCTTAAAATTTAATAGTAAAGCGGTGGTCATTAAACCAACCGTTAACCTCACTCCATCTAATTCTTCGATAAGAAGTTTATTCTTTGTGCTTTGTGTAAAATAGTAGCATTAGAAGCAGTTATTGGATTCCATGTGGTCCTTGAAGCTTTATAGAGTTGGAAATACAAACAACTTTATTCGGCTTACAACCCATAGAAAATAGCTCAAAAGGAAAACTGAGTGAGAGAAATGGTTAACTTTGTGGAAATACTTGTAACTCACGTATTTTAATTTATGATAGAAAATTGAACGGCAGTCTAAGTCAGGTCCACATTACTATGCATTCATACAATTGACGGTATAAATTGAGATTTTTAATGTTTAAGGGTATAAATTAAAAATCGAAATATCTTTCAAGATACAAAATAAGATTAACCTTAAAAAGTTTAGTTTCAAAATTTAAGAGTCTAACAACAATTTCTCAGTTATTTTTTAATTTATTTTAGAAATAAATAGAGTATATCAATAGTCATCTTTATAACATAAATAAGGAATCAAAGTTTATACAGAGTCACACCATTTCAAACCACAAGCTTACAATCTAACTGAATTAATGAAACAACATTCCTCTTCTCTCTGTAAAAGAACATATTGAATTAAATCTCTCAAAACCATTCATGAAGAAATATAAATTGTCAAATCCGTTAAATAGCTCCAATTGGGCATGTTAGTCACATTTATAGCATAAACAAAAGTAACAAAAAATGGTGTCAGATTTTTTTTTGGATGATATTAAAAGAGTAAGTGCCAAGGCACCAGAAATGGGTGAGGAGTTTAGTAATCGAGAAAGCCTCTCCAGATTAAATCATAGGAAGTGAAGGAATAAAAAAGATTGGGGAACATCGTGAGCTACTCAACACTTTGGACAACACTAGGGTTTTTATTATATAATTAGTTTTTGAAAATATTGGACCAAAAACTAATTATTTTTTGAAATTCAAAAATACAAATTTAGCTTTTGGATTCAAGGTTTTCATATATAATTTCATTAATTGAAGTTGAATATGTAGACCAAAATATAATAAAGTTTACTATTAATAAAAGATAAAGAGAAAAAGAATAAAAATTTGTTAATATAACAAAATACTTTTTCAAATGATGAATGTTATTAGGATTTTGAATAGTAAGCTTGTGTGTTTGTTGTATGATGAAAAAAAATCAGTAAAAACTCTATCATGGAAAAAAAATGCCTCGAATTTTAACTTAGATTTGGTTGTTTACCTCTAAATTATTGCAAACGAAAACCCTCACTTATTTATAGGTCTTTCGTCTCACCATGAATGATTAGGATATTGCCAAATATTATACATTAATGATGCCTTTAGAATCTTCTGTGCAAATATCTAGTCTTTTAGTGTGTACAAGAATATTTTAAATTTTTTTAACACTTCTCCTTACCTTCCTTATATGAAACCCTTTTTAGAATCTTCTAAAATATTTCTTCAAAGGGTATTAAAATTAAAGGATTCATCCTAAAATTGTTTGGAATTTTTAAGAAGATATGATGTTACAAAAATCTCACTTCGTAAGGTTTAGTGTGTCGACAATTGTCTTCCAATATGTTTGAATCTAAAAGAAAAAAAAAACTTCAAATATGTTTGAATCTCAAAAGAAAAAAAAATCGACAGATTACATAATATGTTACAATCATTATAATATTAATTATGTGTCGAGATAAGAACAATTTTGACTGATTAGCCATTACAAAATCGATTAATGAATAATGAAATGTTTCACAAGCGACCGCAATTTATTTTTCATATTTTACCGCAAGGAACAGTGTCAAGAAAAATCTTCACAACCCTTAACAACTCTTAACCTAATAATTGTAATTATTATAATACCCATAATATGTCATTAGTCTCTGCAATTACGATTATATTTAGCATATGCAATAAACTGTTAAACCCCTAAATTACCCCTTGTGGATGAGTTTTATTTCGGAAAGAATTTCAGCGAAGATACTTACAACTTCATTTTATCTATCTAGAACATATTATTTCTCTTTAATTAAAATGAAATTAAAGATATATCACATCCACTCAAATCAATTTACACAAAACTACCCTATAGACTTAAATGTTATGTAAGAATATTCACATTCACATTAACATTATAAGCTCATTTGTGTATGTGAGATGATCATATATTTAAGAAATTTATCAAACAATATACATATCTCTATTAACTATCAAATGTTAGTTTTGATGCAAATCTCATTAAAGTTGCATTCTCAGAACAGAAAACATTTGATAATAGTGACTGTTTTACTTATAAGTTATACATGAAAAAAGAATTTACATAGTCAAAGAAAAATTTGCTTACATATATTTTTGAAATAAAGGACATCACCCAAATAAAACGATTTCGGCATAATCTCATAAAAAAATGTTAGAGTAATTGAAGTAATACAATTAGTGTATCTCTCATTCCATTTTGGCACATACACTTGCCATAATCCACAATATCAAATAGGATTTTGTTATGGTTGTAACATGGTCTTGGGTGAAGATTAAAGAAATGAAGAGTTATGAGAATTCAAAAAAAATTATTCCAAGAATGTCATCTTTGTTCGAAACATATACCTTCTCCTTCTAATAAGTTTTAATAATATCGCATACTCAATTTTCTATTTTCTTTTCTTTTCTTTCTTTTTTTGTTCACAACCTTTGACTTTTCCAATGGTGTTACTCTTCTTTTCTTTTCACAAAATTTGCTACTTTCCTTTTTTATCTTTTTTTGGGGGTCAAGAATCTATCACAATTTTTTCAACACAATGACAAGTATATAGCAATACCCTGGATTACGAAGGTAAGGTATGAATCTTTTATAAGTGGCTCAGTTATTATTTGCAGTAAAGAAACAGTATTTTATTTTTTTTTCTCAAACACGGCTTTTAAGGATAATGAGAATAAAAAATAGGCTCAAGACTCAAATTAATTGAAAAAATGACCCAACATCATTTCTCATAAATGCATGACAAATTATTGCTTATTTTCATATATACCCAACTAATCACTTCATATACTCTAACCAAATCAAACGTGAAAATATTTTTTTTCAAATTAGATATAATAACTCACAATTCAAAATATAATTAAAATCCACCCTTCCCCTTTTTCTCAAAAAAAAAGAAAAAAAGAAAAGCAAAGAATAAGAATACACACACGTACAGGCACACACTATTTACACTTTTATGATGTGGATCAAAACCATTTTAGTTGATTAGCAATTATTTTGATTATCGCATTCTGACATGTTCAGTGTTTTGTTTGTGCTTAAATAAAATAGATCTCTCTAATCTAACATATTCAATCTACATCTTGCCTATTCAATATTGTATACTATACACATGAATGTAAAAAAAATGTCTCTGCCAAGTTCTGGATTGCAAGAAGTTAACCATGAAGGCTTGAATGTATGATGCAAAAATGAATTATTCTTATTCTCAAAACATACTAAATATAATTTTAATAGATGTGAAGCAAAACTTGTTCTTTAGCCTACTACAATTCAATTCTAACAATAAAAACCTATTACAATTGTCATTAACCCATCAAAGTTTTTTGTGTTTTTCTACTTCCTGGTTGGATTTCTTATTCAACTTTTTGATGTACCTTTCATTTTTCATTTAATTGTGCATATCGATGTGAAATTACAATTGTATCTTGGAAACGATGCACTATTACCTACTGCATCGTGTTTCTTGTATAAGATAGTGCCTAAGAAAATTATATGTATATCTTTTATCTTTGTATGTAAAAAAAATATTTAAATAATTCAAACTCTTGACGATCAAATTAAAATGAAATAAATGGAGGCTCTTTATGTCAAAATCATCACCCTCGATTGTGGAAAAAAAGACAGAGAGATTGTTATGGGCATTTTTCTTTTAAAATATAAAAATGCACATGATACAATAATATATGAGCCCCAACACATAGAAGCAAAGGTGGCCACATAGCATGTATATACAACAAACCCTACGCCATTAAAAATAATCGAAGCTTTGCATACTGATACAAGATTGTCATGCATGCACTGGTCAATTAGATTAAGAAAGCAAAAGATCACCCACCTTCCTTAAACAAAAGATTCGAAAGCGACTCCAATAACTTCAAATTTCAAAAGGCTTTTTATATTGATTTTATTATACTCTTTTAATATTGGGTGTTTAAATTTGTACTAATTACTCTATTAAACTCGGATATTAGTCACCGCAATCCGAACGAATTTAAAATATGTTCCCTAAGGAATACGGTGGTTGACCTTTAAGGATATGAGAAATATTGAACCTGAAACTTTTGAGTTGTCAAATGTTAAACTCAACCATTGAGTTACCCAATAGAGTTTTATTCTTTCGACTAGCTAAGTTTCTAATTATCAATACTAAATTTCTTTGTGAATGAGTTGGGTTGTATTGTGTCTATGTCTTGTCATGTTAAAATTTGTTTAGTATATGCCTGATCCATTTACAATCGTGCAGACTAATGTCGTGTTGGGTTTAATATGTGTTGATATATTTTTTTAAAGGGTCTCACGGATCTATATGTTTGCCACCCAAATTTATTACAATTAAATTTAAACATGTTAATTTCGTGTCTAATTGACGTAACGTGTAACCAGACCTAATCTCATGTAATAGATATTAATTTCTATAATCCCGCTAATCAAACACTGCCAAAGCGACGATACATTGGCGGTGGAATTTGAACATTGACATCCACTCCTTATAAACCTCGACTTACTAATAAACAAAGACCTTATCTTGCAAACAAAGTCTAAGTGACTGTCTATGCACTCATCAAGCAGTTTGATCAATTAATGGAAGAACGATCTGTCAGCATTTGCCATATTGATAGCTTGTAGCTTGGTGGTAACTCGTAAAAGACTAGAAATCTTATGATTAACAGGTAATTGAGTTGATACTAGCCTCTTTTAAACGATCAATAAAAATTCCTCGCTTCTTTAAAATAGACTCATTATTTAATTGGGTCCAGTGGACTCATACGTGAAATTTTGTTAGACTATCTATAAGACGACCACGAGCCTTCTGATTTGGTTATACCACGTGTCATTTATCATCTTCGTGGAAGATTAGTGATTACATATTAAGGTTAGGAGAGAGAAAGAGTTTGGGATGTGTTAGGAAATGTGGGACACCCACCTATAAAGTGGGTTAGGAACAAGTAAAACTTCAGTTGGAACATTGAAATGATCTTAATTTTTAGAATCCAAAGCGGTGGGATGTGACTATGACTAATAATTGAGTCAAGTTATTCATGTTCAGCTCATATTTGATTTGTATGGGGCTCGACTAAAGTTTTTTAAATAAGTTGAACTCGAACAATTTTTTAAATTTATTTTAAAAAAATTACTCTAAAAAGATTGACTAAAGGTAACAAAATTTAACTCGTTTATATGTAAAATAGTCGAGTTAATTCGATCTAACTCATTTTAGGCTCAATTCAATCTTTTTAAATTGAATAAACTCGACTCAATTACCGACTCTAGATATAACCCTACAATATATACTTTCAAAGCCTCGATAAACTTGAAGTTAAGGATAAGATGACAAAAAGGCTTTGGAATTAATTGGTGGACACATGAAAATGGAGCATTGATAGCTAACTTGAGTGCATGGGACCATTAAAAACAAGGTTTGGTTCTTAAACACGTAAAAAACCATTGAAAGTACGAAGTAATGTAATTTTCAATTCGAATTGGTTTAGTGATTAAATCAAAAACATACGTGAACCCATTTATTTTATTTTTAAATTTGATTTCTTTTAATAGTATAAACATTGCATTTAACAATTCAAGTTTGGAAGCAATTACGATATATCTTTTTTTATTAATGTACCAAAAATTATAATATTTAAAGATAAAATTACAAATTATTAAATTTTAAAAATTATAATTGATCAAAAATTTTATTATTAATTACAAATTAGTAAGAACAATTTATTTTCAAATGAATAAAAGTAAGAGGTAAGAGAAAATAGTTCCGCCGACACAGAGTACAGTGGACACCACGAGGAAATGACAGAAATATCCCACTCAAAAGTCTAAAGATTCTGAAATCCTTGGGGTATCTAAGGGGGACATTATTGGCCTTTGGCCAAAAAATTCATAATGACGTGTCCTTTTCATTTCATAAATAAAAAAATATAGGCCAACCCCCAAGCGACAGTCGAATGTACTGGACAATACGCGCTATCATTATCAGCAAAATAATTAGCAAATTATATATGGCACCTTCTATAGTTCTATGTACTTTTATAATTTTAATATAATTAATTAAATATTTGTTATTTTGTTTCCAAAATTAATAAATAACCTACTGCAACCTTTGTGTTGGGTCTCTTTTTTGTAGAGTCTAATTTGCTTTGATTCGGATGATGAGCCTACTCAAAATAATATTACGTGATTTTTAATAAAAAAATTTCTAAAACTTAGTCCATGGAGTGCTATGGCTCTCGTGGAGTCCGGGAGTAACGTCCCCTGGGAAAAAAATTTAGGCCTGTTTTGTAATCCATAGTGCGCAGGACATATAAAACATGTTACTTTGTTTATTAGGATTTTTTTGTAGTGTATTGTACAATCACCCTCTGTATTCCTCCCTCTTTGAATAGTAAAATTCCTACAGTTCCGTGGACGTAGGTAAATTACTGAACCACGTAAAATTTGTGTCTTGTTCTTTCTTATTTCTTATTGTTTTATGTTCTTGATTTTTTTTTCGATTGTGTGTGTTTGTCTGTGAATTTAAAACAATCTAAATCCCAACACTTTGTAGTTTATCTAAAGAGAAAATTAGACAGACCACTATGAATAACAACCCCTTCCAACCGAATACCCTATCCCAAAATCTCTTACTAAAAGTTTCACGAGATAGTTCAATGGAGACATAAATGAATTATAAATTCAAACGTTTTAAGTTTAAAAATCGATAACTATCTTTAGATCAGGCTATGAAGAATTTATCTCTTATGAGTTCTCTAATCTTGACAAGGATAATCTATTTTTGATCGTATCAAAAATAGAATTAGTTAAAATACGCATAAATATTAAAATATTGTGTCAAGAATTAACTTTTTAATAGCATAATTGTATTATAATATATAAAAATATTGAGCCTAATATTTAGTGCTACTAGTACTTTGTTTGCTAGAGAGTGTATACCACGCTATTGTGTGCGCGTTTAATCAAGCACTATTACAGCTAATATGCCTAGTGAGAAATGATAACTGTTTTTCCTGGGAAAAAGTCTTGTTTTCTAACTGTTTTCTTTTTTTGGGGAATAAGGACATTTTCGTACTTATACGGCCTTTTTATAAGAAAATTGAGACACCTATTTCTTCACCGACCCTATACAATAACTAATTTCCCATATTGCCCTCCACTATTGTGAATCTTTACATTAGGGTTATTAGACTTGAGAGTGTTGACAAAGGCCAAGACATACGACATGAAAACTTACACTAGTTAATTTAAGTTGTTATTGGATTGGTCAAAAAATATTCCATGACATAAACAAGTTTACACTTTTTTCAGTTAAACATTTTTAGAAAAATTATATGCTTTTATTATCAAAATATGAGAAGAGCTTCGTAGGTAATTTTCCAAAGTTAGTAGGAGACAGGGCATGTTCTTATCCAAAGTTTTGTGGGTGGATTTCTTCTCATTTGTTACTTTAATCCCATTTATATTGAGTTTGTATCATGCTGACAAATTATATTTAATTTGACGAGAAACAAAAGTGTCTCAAATGATACTAAAAATGAATTATAAATTCAGACGTCTTGAATTTGAATTTTAACAATATATTGAGACTAAACCATAAAAAATTTATCTCTTAGTAATATTTCAATTCTAAGGTGAATGACATATTTTTAATCAGATTAAAAAAAAGATTAACTCATCAATTCAAACAAACAGCTCTGACCATTTAAATCAAAAGAAAAAAGTTTTGTATGGATTATTTGAGCCGTTAAATTCTAGAAAATGGGTCCCAGCAATTTACACTTCCTTCCAAAGTTCTTAAATTTTTTTGTTATTAAATGGGACCTACAATGACCAATTTGGTAATAAGCAAGGGGCCCTTTCTCAAATTCGGTGGCCCGTCAAGCACGATTTCAAAGTTAGAACCAGAACATCAAAATTTGAATAAGAAGGTTAACTTGGTAACTTCATCCTTGAACGAAATTTTGGTGCCAGAGTGTAATTTTTCCAAGACAGCACACACTGTACCGCCATACTGAGACAAGGGCATATATGTTATTAGAAGGAATCCTATACCCCTTCTCGTCTTTTCACCGTCATCCTCCACCTCCATTACACACCATTCACCACTACCACCTATACTCCTACTCTCCCTCTCTGCAACAACCATTCTGCTCTCTCCCTCTACAATGAGTACTCGAACGGGGTCACACCAGCTGAGCAGTGGCTTGTACGTTTCGGGGCGACCCGAACAGCTCAAGGAACGCCAACCCACAATGGCGTCGCGTGCTGTTCCGTACACCGGAGGCGACGTGAAGAAGTCCGGCGAGCTTGGGAAAATGTACGGCATCGGCATGGACCACGGCTCCTCTGTGCCTGTAGGCCCACCTCCACTGAAACCCTCACGGCCGTCGTCATCATCGCAGCACAGCAGCGGATCTGTCAGATCCGGCCCGAACTCCGGCCAAATCGGATCCAAATCGTCAAACTCTGGTCCGATCCCCAAGAAATCCTCCTCCTCCTCTGGACCCTTGACGCCACTCCAGCCCACCGGATTAATCACCTCCGGCCCGTTGAGCTCGTCGGCGGGACGCCGGTCTGGTCAATTAGAGTCGACCAATTCAATGAAAAAGGTCATATATGGGTCCGCAGTGACAAGCTTGAGTGAAGATGTAAAACTCGGGTTTAAGCTGTCGAAGCTTGCAATGTGGGTGTTTTTTGTGGTGGTTGTGATGGGTTTGGTGGTCGGGTCGTTTCTGACGGTGGCGGTGAAGAAGGTGGTGATTTTGGTTGCGGTGGCGGCCATTTTGGCGCCGGTGGTGGTGGGAATTCTGTGGAATTTTGCTTGGAAAAGGAAGGGTTTGTTAGGATTTCTGAAGAGGTACCCTGATGCTGAGCTTAGAGGTGCCATTGATGGACAGTACGTCAAGGTCACGGGGGTAATTTCACACTCGCCTTATATATGTCCATTTTCGTGGATGTATTTCTGCGTAAACATGATAATTATGTTTCGTTTCAACTTTCATAATTATTTGTTTATTTTTAGTTAATCGTTGGTTATGATGTTAATTTTTATTGTCTGGTGGTTTATATAATGATTTTGGATGTCTAATTAGTGGTTGGTGTTAATTGAATTCTCTTGTTATGGTATTCTGTGGAATTTGTTTGGTTGACCATTGGACCCTTCAGGCTGTCAGAGAATTCTATTCCTGTGGTAGTTGTGGGATTTATTTGATTAACCTTTTTGACCCGTAAGCCCAACTTAGGCATGTTTTAAAGCAAATTAGTTTTTGTTTTTTGAGCTTAATGGCATGGAATTGTTTAGGATCATGTCGAATATGGAAACTTATTGTGGGTTTTGATCTTTCAAGCACAAGTTTTTGGTGGCATGTGCACAATAGGACGGCTTATATAAGATACCTAAATATTGCTTCTGTGTGGGTTAAAGGATAGAATTTTATCAGTCAGCTTTTAATTTGGTGGAATATGAGCTGAATTGCATTCTTTGCCAGGGAGAGAGTCTTTATGACAAATTTTTTCATCCTTCTGTTATTTAAGACTTAACTATTTCTGTTTATTTGAACTACAAGTATATTGTTGCTGGCAGTTTATGCCAACCTCGAATTAGTTTTTTATTGCCTGTGAAAATGAGTTAGGAGAAGAAACATATAAAGTTGATAAGACCTAGTATCCTGGGGTTTGGTCGCTTGCCATGGTCTATATGGCCTAGTTCGCTATCCTGAATGGCTCTTGCTGGCAAATAGCTCCCCTTGTTAGACCTGAAGCATTAAATTGTATCCGATATTAGTTCAATTGTTATCTTCCTATACTGATGTTCTTAGGAAAGTAATGTGTTCTGGCTGTTGCATTCTGCTGGATGATATTGGTGGCTGAACATCATTAATGCACTTTTCACTCTCAATAGCTCAATATATACTGTATTGCTGTTGGATGTTTAGTTCTGCAGGAGCAACAGGCTGAGATTTGAAGACTTCTAGAAACTTAACGTTTTCCTCTGATCATTTGCTTTGGTTACTATTTCAGCACTTATATTTGTTTTGTTTATTTTGCAATAGCTTCTACATCACAATTTTTGTCCTTGTTTTGTGATCTAGTGATAAAAAATGTGTAGATTACTGTGTATGTGAAATATTACTTGAAGTGATAGAAGTGACCTGCGCATGGTGCATGTTTCTTTTATTCTCGAGAGAGATTTTATGCTTGATGGTTGGTCTGTCTTTCTTATATGTTTTTTCAATCTTTTGTTGATTTCTTTTTTATTTTCCTCACAATTACCATATAAATTGTCCACATAGGTTGTCACCTGTGGCAGTATTCCTCTTGAATCGTCTTTCCAGAGGGTACCAAGATGTGTATATGCTTCCACAGAATTGTATGAATACAAAGGTTGGGGTGGAAAATCTGCAAAGCCTAAACACCGTTTCTTCTCTTGGGGATGTAGACATTCAGAGGTTAGTTTGTGTAATTACTTATGAAATCTGATTGGGGGTAATTGCTTGAGCAGCCACACATTGTATGAAATGGTGCCATTCAGTCTACCAAACATCAGCTGCAACATCCTTACTTTTGTTTGTGTAGACTCATTGTGGGAAATGGACTAAGCATTGGCAGTTTTTTCTATCCTTTTTGGTACATAATCATCTAGGAAAGTTGCCATTAAATATTTCTTAATAGTTCCTAAACTTTGAAATTATGTCATTATTGGAAACTACAATGCATATGGCAATACCACTCGAAAACCACAATCAACTTGTAGCAGCACAATGCAGACCATGGGTAGATTCTCTTCAGATTAAGAGATTGGAGTTCCTTGCCAAGTGCCAATCCCAAATAGCCTGGGTTTTTCATATTGAACGCACCTGAGTCCCATATGTCGACATACCTAATACTAGATTGTCAAATCCTTAAGCTGTTCTTGATCCAATATGTTGCATTTCATTTCGGAGACAAAACCAATTGCAAGCAATATTAACCCCCCTCCCCCCCCGGCGGGAAAAAAAAACATAAATATGTAGAAAATCTTAACACAACACCTAATAATAAACATTTAATTACAGGTCAATTCATCAAAAAACACTATTAAAGCAAGAAAACAAATCTAAATAAGGAAAAACACCATAGCTGCAAAAACCAAGAGGTGCTAAAAAAATTATGGATAGTGTTATAACCAACCAATGGATCCTCAAATAAAGTTGTTTGTTGAGAATAATTTATTTATGTAAAGATATTTGTAGATGGTCTTTTTAAGTGCAAATATTTTGCAATTTTACGTCATGATTGATATACTCAAGAAATGATAACAGATTCTAATATACAATGATCCTAATTTTTGTACAATAATAAATTACAAAATGACCATTAATGTGTTCAAAACTTATTCAGACATGCCCAAAACATGTTTGTAACGTGTTCATTGACACTTACTTGTGGGTCTATATGAATGATAGTATGAGCACAATCATATACTTATTCAAACATGCCCAAAACATGTCCGTAACGTGTTCATTGAAATTTACTTGTGGATCTATACGAATGATAGTGTGAGCACAATCATATAAATTTTTAAAAAATGATTTATATATGTGTGGGAATAATTATGAGACAAAATTGAGTGTGGGTCAGGGCCCCCGGTGTAGATCTGCCCCTGCACATGGGGATATGCCATTGAGCTCACTGCACTCAAAGCAAGTGGGCACACAGTTTAGGATATGGTAATATTGTAATGAGTCTTTCTAAGTGGCAAATGTGGCATGTTCTCAAGCTAAGTTCTCTGAGTCTGCCTAATTCTCTACTCTAGCCATGCACGGAGAAAGCTTTCATCTGACCTAACTTTAACCATCTTGTTGCACCATGTAAACAGAAACACGTAGCTGATTTTTACATATCAGACTTCCAGTCTGGGTTAAGAGCTCTAGTGAAAGCAGGTTATGGGGCTAAGGTTGCTCCATTGGTAAAGCCAACTACAATTGTCGATATAACAAAGGAAAAAGAATTATCTCCAGGTTTTTTACGCTGGCTTGCTGAACGCAGCCTCTCAAGTGATGACCGTGTAATGCGCCTTAAAGAAGGGTAAGCTGCTGATTTGCTGTATTGAAACCCATTTCATGCATTTCTTGGTTTGTGTGGGTTTTCATATCTTGTGGCACCTAAATATGGGATGTACAATTGTTTGATTCTGGAGGTGTCTTTGCCATCTCCTTTTAAGGTTTTTTGAAAGTAGCTGATTGCAAATGATTGCTCCTTGCTTGGCAGATATATCAAAGAAGGAAGCACAGTCAGTGTGATGGGGGTTGTCCAACGCCATGATAATGTGCTCATGATTGTTCCACCCGCAGAACCCATTTCAACGGGCTGTCAGTGGTCCCGTTGCCTCCTTCCCACCTATATTGAGGGTCTTATTTTAACGTGTGATGAGAGTCAAAATGTTGATGCAATTCCTGTGTAGATATGTACACATTTCAACCTCCATCTGCAATGGATCATGCTTATATATTTGAAGAGTAACTCCTAAAGAAAGCATCACACACCACCAGACCAAATTGTCCATATTTCCCAGGATCTTAGTGTTTGTAAATCGGCAAAGCAGATGAAGAGATCTTATAATTCCTCTGGATAGTCTTGTGGTGGGTTTACATTATGCTTTGCAGTTCTAATGGAAATCTGGGAAGGAAAGAAGCTTTTCCCTTCCAGGAGCGGCTAAAGTTGTGCTGTACTGATATTACACCATTTTGATTCAGCTGATTTAATGTACATAACTGGTTTTCTGTATGCATGTGGAAGTAATTTGTTTTTTTTTTTCTTTCCAAGTGGCCTCAATTGTAGTTTGAGTATAAAGATCGATATCTGTAGTTTTGGTTATGGAATGTATTCTATTTGATTTTTTGTATTACAGCATATGAATCGGTCAAGTGTCTGCGCATGTAAAGCAAAGTTCTTTAGAAAGACAGGTTTTGTTCAGCCCCTTTACGCCACTGAAGCTGATGTTTATTGTTCTTTTGCTTCCTGCCTTCAATTGCTGATCTATATACTCTTGACTAGGTTCTGCTTTTTCCTAAATTCCTCATCATTCTTCTCCTGCACATCGAATCAAACAAGTTGTGAAACCATTTGCCCTGGCCTCAATCTGCAGTCAATACTATTTTTCCGTTTTGCTATGGCTTGATTCCCACATCTATCGACAAACGTACTTTGTTTGGTGTTTCTAGTAAAACACTATGGCTTCCATAGTTGCATTTTAACAATTGGCACTTAATTTTATTGCAAATGATAAGGAGTACAGTAAATAAAACTTATTCCCCCCCCCCCAAAAAAAAAAAAAACACCCCAACATAAAAAGAGAATACATGAATTCATTGATTATGTTTTGTGGCAAAATGCAGAGAGAAGATAGAAAAAGAAAAAGTAGTAAAACAAAGCAAGAGAAAATTAAAGTCTAGAAGGGATTCCTCCAGCAACCACCAGAGTTTCTCCAGTAATATAAGAAGCATCACTGGAAGCCAAAAAGGCTGTGGCAGCAGCCATGTCTTCCGTTGTTCCGAACCTGTTGAGCAATGTCTTCTCCTCAATGACCTTCCTCTACAAGCAATCCCAAGATGAAAGTCAATCTATGATCATTTGTAATTGATAAAACTCGATACATCTAAAGCATCAAATAACTTACAACTGCATCATTTTTCGTGATATAATCAGCAAAATTTGTGGGCACAAAACCAGGGGCAATACAGTTTACACGGGTATCTGGGGCCATCTCAGTGGCAAGGGCCTAAACGAAAGCGCAAGAGAGAGATAAATGTGAAATCAGAAAAACTGGATCAGTCTAACATGTTATCAGAACCTTGGCAAGTACCTTGGTAAGACCAAGAAGAGTCGTTTTTGTCACCCCATACATAGCCATGGAAGCTTGTGGTTGGTAGGCACCAGCAGAGGAAATAAAAATGACAGATGAACCCTTCTGCAAGTGAGGTGCTGCATCCTGTAGTTGGAAAAAAATAAAAACAATTTTTTTTTTGGGGGGGAGGGGGGGGGGGCTTTGTTGTACCCATATTCCAATGTGAAGTCAAGAAAACTAGCGATGTTTTTGTACCCATATTCACAGTCATTGTAACATATATTACACACACATCTACCTTGTCGTCATGTCACTCTGATTTCAACTTGATTTTTATCATTAGATGGACTAACCTGTAGAATAAGTATAGATGACTTCACATTAATTTCCCAAAGTTTGTCAAGTACTGATTCTTTAGTTTCCAAAATGGGATCAGCAGAAGGATTAGCAGCAGCGTTGGAGACAATCACATCTATTTTCCCATATTTCTGCAACGAAACCACGAAGTCCCATTTAACAAATTTTGACCTAAATAGAGTAAAAGAATCAACTCAAATAATCCCTCTTGAAGATAAACAAATACAAGATAACAATCCACACTGATAGAAGATTTAAAACCACAAAAACCAAAACTAAAGAAAAGAATAATGGCAAAGAAAGAAAAATAAGGTTTTCTATGTAGTACTTCTTTACTTGAGCTTCTCAAATATTCAATCATCTACAATATATCATTACCTAGTAAAAAATATTCACACAATGACATGATCTGAACAGGGAGGTCATGTTTTAACGTAAACCTTAAAACCAACTTTGAAGAATAAATACATGCAATAAATCTATTGACCAGGCATGGGCAGGGATGAATGTTAGAAAATAGCACCATAAAATCTTTAGCAATGAAGGCTATAAGTGTAGAAAAGAAACATAGTATTAATATAAACATATATAGACTACAGGAAAACATAAAACTTACAAAAAATGATTGCTTGCATGAATGTCGAAAAACCAGAATTACAAAGAAGACTAAGATTCTTATTCAGGACCCAAAGAACAAGTGCAAAAACCAGTGCCAAAGGATAAAAGTAAATCTGAGTCTACTGTTCAGCAACACACAAGCCGGTGGCAATAGGAAAATCTGGTGTTTTCTTTCCTCGAATACAATAAATTTGTATCTTAGTGTTTTATAAAGCCACCACCACAAATTAACTCTCAAAAGAATTGATCCATAACAGTTGCGGCACTAATTTTCCATGCAAGACAATACCAATTGGGGTTTTGTGTGTGTGTGTGTGTGTGTTTTTGGGGAGGGGGAGCATTAAGAGAATTTTAAAATTTGCAAATCCCAAGCACACAAGATCACCTGAATGGTTTTGTCAATCAGATTCTTCCTTTGCAGTCCATTTGACACATGACATACCACACCCAACACTTCGATTCCTCGAGCTTTAAGCTGTTCCACTGCCTCGTCTACATTCTTCTGTAAACCGTTCATAACAACAGTAACAAATGTGCTCATCACTAAACCTTTATATAATAAACACGTACACAAACACATACCTAGTGGAAATCAAATTTAAGCTAATAAGAAATCCCAAACAGTAAAAACCAAGCTGTCCTGTTCATCAAAACTAAAAAAAAATCTTTCGAGGAAGTTCTTCTTAAGCCCCAAGTCCAAATTCAAATTCAAATTGAATTGCCCAAAGTCCTTCACCAATTCCAAAATTGAGTGACACCCACAACTGATATGCATGATCATGCATAATAGAATTAGGAAAATTAATTAGACCAAGATGAGTTTGTTATAAGCCTAACGGTTGATCCAAAAATCCCAGACTTGTGGGGTTAGAGCTCATAATTATTTGAATATAATATTTCACCACGTGATGTCTATTGCGGCTCACTCTATTGATACTAACCCAACCGTATTGCTATTGTGAATAGTAGTAAGTGAGTGAAGCCACCGAGAGAAAAGACTATCGTCACGTTCAAATAATTATGAGCTCTAACCTCCCACAAATTTAGCGACTTTTGGAACAACGTTGGGTTAATAACAGAGTTAATGCCTAAATTCTTCAAAAAAAAAACAAATCCAGAAATCAACCTGCTTGCGAGAGGAGACGACAACAGAGGCTCCTTCCAAGCCGAGACGCTTAGCGATGCTGAAGCCGATGCCCTGAGTCGAAGCAGTGACAATCGCAACCTTCCCTTGAAATCTCTTCCCAAATTGTTTCTCCATTCTTCCTTTGTATGTCGTCCACTTGCGTTTCAGAATTTCAGTAGCAGTCAAATCTTGGCATTTACAAATTGTTTCATCCTTGGCATTCACGCCCGATTGCCACGATAATGTGGAGCCCACTACGGTGGTTGTTGCTTTGTGCTTATGAGATCACAATGCATGGACTGTTGCGGCGGCATTGTAGCAATCGTAACCGTATATGCGGCATCCCAGATGCTTTGGAAAAAATCTCCCAAATCACGTAATATTTCGTGGTTAGAGAGAATATGAGAGGGATAAGGTAAGTGTGACTAGTCGAGTAGTCTGACATTGGAGAAGATAATTTTTTTCTTTGTTTGTGGGGGGT
>CM042188.1:786301-804067 GCA_023539305.1 Ilex asprella
GGAGGGAGGGAGGGTGTGGAGAACCAGAGTACAAGTCCTTAGTTCTACACAGAACCGAATAGCAATAAAATTCTTGACAGCCAATCGGAAGAAGCTAACTGGTTTTGCTTTCTTAAGCCTGTAGCAACACCAAAATGCTAAGCGACCATGCATTTGAGAATATGCATGAATAAACAATTGTTCAAACAATATTGAATCACAAAAGCATATAAAGTTGGACATTGAATCAACACAAGCCTAATCATCATGTGCTAGGCTTCTTGAGAACCATGTTGAACATCTTAATCATAAGGATTTCTAAAATTCTTCAAAAGCTCTGGGATTTCGTAACCAAGCATGTCATCTACAGCTTTAATCATTTTAGGCTTCAATTTCTCAAATTCGTCGATGTTGTAACTATTCAGAACTTCCCTGAAGTTCTCCACACTTGGAAAATCACCTGCTGGTAGATGGAACTCCCTTTGGACCTGCTTCATGAAATTCAACTCTAGTCAGCAAAACTATTAACACTTGGTGCATGTGTGAGTGTGAATCATATATATATATATATATACATACACATATATATATATATAGAGAGAGAGAGAGAGGGACATAAGGGTGGACCTTGGCAAATATATTTTCAAGATTATCAATCAGCTTTTGTTGAGTTTTGGCTTTGCCCATCAATGCAGGCATCTCTTTTTTAAGATGGCTAATTATGTAGGCATGGATCTTTGCAGCTCTAGCACGTTTGACAAATTCATTAATCTGCAATCGAGAGATACACCATAAGACTCCCGTTAATATCAACATATATAAACTCACAGCTGTGCACTTATACAAAATGATCAAATCAAACATGAAGTGAGCATACCCGACGATCACAAGCCTTCTTTGGAATGTCTATCAAGTCTATGAGGAGGTCATCTTGTTCTTTCTCGAAAAGATCCTTTCCCATGGGACCAACAACTGCTTTATTGTCAACCTTGTCGTTGAACGAGCTGTAAAATCCGAAAAAAGAGAGTAGCGCTCAGTATAATTGGTTGTGCAGATATATTATGTTGAGGTGACTGATAATTAAGGAAAAAGGTAACCCCAACGAACTTCAACAATGAATAACCAGCCTGATTTTTGGGTACAATTCAAGTTATTACCAACATCATTCTGCAATTCAGAATCTATGTATATTGATATAATCATTTATTCATTTGTAACATCAACCAGGTCTTAAAAACCTATTGGTAGAAGCAATTTAAGTAATGCAACATAATGACAAATCACTTGACTTTTGTTTAAATAGCAAAATGAAAGAAAGAGGGGGGGGGGGGGGGAGGACAGAAAGACAATGTTCACAACTAGGCATCTCTTGCTGGTAAACTGACTGCACCATCACACACAGAAACATATGTGTGCATTTACATAAAATGAAATAGCTAAATACACTTCCAAGTAACATCCACTCTGTTCAATAAGTACAGATATATAGCTTGTAATTAACACAATAAAAAAAGAACGGATGAATTGTTAACAGCATACCCAATGTAAACGCGCGCAACCTCTGGCGTGTTTAAAACTTTTCCCAGTGACCACATTAATGCGCCATAAACTCTCATCAACTATAAAATGACAAAGATATGCATCAGTTAAAAAAGTTCTCTAACAAATACTTACAATAAGGAACAAATACGTGGAGAGAATACTAGTCGATTGAGTGGCTGCAAATCTTACTTGTTGGGTGTCAACTTGGTCTGCTTTGTTTAAGACTACACGTATCTTGTCATCATGACCGCGTAAGGATGAAATTACACGTTTGAATTCGTCACTTATGTCAAGTTTATGGGGATCAAATAGAAGGAGAATGAGATCACATTTTGCAGCAAACCATGATATAACACCAGTAAAATCATAACTTCTTTGTGTTCGTTGCTTCTCCCCAGATAGAACTCCAGGAGTGTCCACAAATGTGATTTGTTCTAGCAACTGTGAGTGAAAACATTATTTGCAGTCACCATGAAATAAAAGTTACACATGCAATTTAAGATCAAAGTCACAACTTACAGGATGCGGCATTTGAGAACATTCAAATTTCGATAAAAATGCTCCTCCAAAAGTTGTCAAACCACTAAAAGGCATGTCGGCATGAACGGCAATAGTGTTCCCAGGTATACTCCGTTCATCAGGTCCAGACTAAGTACAAAAGCACAGAAATCTATTAAACTGTAAAGAAAATCAATTTAGCAAAACGGAATAGTTTTGTCAAACCACTAAATGGCATGTATGAATGAATAGAAAAGAAATAAAATTTCAGATAGTGTCATGTATGCATGAACAGAGAATAAATTTGAAGCATCAGTATTGTAGGAAATTATCAAATTTTCAGGTATCAATAATTTTGGCAGATGATAAAATAGCTAGGCAATGTAATAGGGATGCTTGCATACGAGCATGTGCCTACAAATGCTTGATATTTGATGTTCTTGCTCTGGAAAATAGAAATGACTTGTTGCTCAAAATTGGATTTTCTCTTGAATATCACAGAGGCATGATGGTATGAATACTTGCTATAACACTATGATACAGAAGGCTGAAACATTGCTATGGTGATGTGTTGACGGACTGCTGAGTACTGCAACTGAGGAAATTCAGAAGTCGCAGTTCATTGGATTTCATGGAGAGTTTTTGCTACAACTGTGTACATTATGAAGCATTGCTCTTGAGAAGAAAGGGGTTTCCTGTTGTTTCCCCATGTGTAATGCTTACTTTTCATATCCATAAAAATCCAATTTATTGACCAGTACAAAAATTCTTCACACTAGTTAATATTTTAAAATGGTAAGGCAATATTCAACAGCTTGCTGCTACCATGACAACAATAAATCGGTCAGTGGTTGGCTCCGGTCCGATGTGAGATCCTATACCAAAAAGTGAAATCGGCAGTTAGGAAAAAATTTCATCCACAAGCAATATCTGCAAATTGTAAGTAACTCAAAACAACAAAATCACCAACCTGGGTAATTGCATTTGAGCAAATGGTTTATGAATGTTGTTTTTCCGGTTGAGTACTGACCCAAAAGCATCACCATGGGTTTGGCATCAAAATCACTATTTACCTGAAAATGGCACAATCATTAAAAAAAATCCATAAAGATATATAGAGCTTTCCGTCATGAAACACCCCAAAGCATACACATGTATAACACAAAAAGATATGTTTTTGGTTCACTCACCAGTGAAGGAGATACAAAATCATTAAAACGGTAAGTAACTTCCAGCGGCTTTAGCTTTTCCATGTACAACCTCTTCAAGCCATCAATCACTGAAGTAACTGCATGGATAGAAATCTGGGCCTAGAGAGAAGATGAGGTAGAAAATGCACAAGGCGAGAAAAGAAAATCAGACATGTTATTTCTTAAATACATATACATGCGCAAGAGGAACTGAAAGAGAAGCAGATCTGTGAAAGAAAAGTTATTGCATTAGTGCAAACTATAAGCTTGACAAGTTGTATGAAAAAGTCCTCCCACTATTTTCATAATGCATAGGGATTGCATAACTATGAGACAAATGCAAATAACAATATTTGAAAAGAAAAAACTCATGAAATTCACAGAGCAAATCTTCATGTTATTAGCTCAATAAAGAAAAACCACACCTTCTTGGTAGTTTTCGAGATAAACTGATTAACTGGTGGCAATGGTTGTGGTTGAGTAAATCCTACATTATTTAGAACAAGACTAGTCAATCGAAGTGAACTGATCAATGTAAATTTTACATTAGACAACGAGATGATGAGAAAGTAAACTGACCATTTGCTTCGGACTTGCCGTTTATACCTGCAGCCTTACTCTTCTGGAGGAAAAGTGCAATAGCATCAAACCAATAAAAGCAAAAGTCTTATTCTAATTAACTTCAAAAGGTAAAATCAAGATAAATACATACAGATAGGACCACATCCAGTCCTTCCATCACTGGAGGTTCCAAAGGCTCCATGTTATCTGTAATATGAAAAAAAAGGCACCAAAGTAAGAGAAACATCAAAATGCTATATTTTGAATAGGGTAAAGCATAAGCTCCAAATCATCATGGAAGCAAGGCTCGTCTCGAAGTAAAGGCTAAATTTTAAGAGGCCCAGATCCTAAAAATCCATGACTTATATCTTGACACTGACTATACGTAAGTCTAAGTGGCAATTATTTTTTGTTAGATTTTGTTCTGAAACTTTCTTTAGCATCAATAAAAAAGAGAAAACAATCATAAGAATTGCCTTACTAATTAAGGGACTTGCACTCTCTAAAGTCTAATCCATGAAAAGTTCACAAGACTTCTTTTCAAATGTCAGGTATCTGATGTACTTAGTAATGAAAAAATTAAGTGCAACATTTTCTTACACTTAACATATTTTTCATCATAATATGTTTGCAGGTTCTTGTTCAAAAGTTTTCTAAATTTGCTCTAGGTATTCATGGATTAGAGTAGAGTGATAAGCCTGGCTATTAGTTGTCATGCCTCAAGTACAGATAGATCTTAATTTCAGACAAGCGAGATTAAGGTTTAAACCTTATGCTGCCATGCCTCATAATAATGAAGCCCATTACATGCCTTCTCCTTTTATGAGGCGTTGATAGGATGAACAATTGTGCAACCAAGTTCAAAAAAGAAATATTACCCAAGGTATATTTCAAAGTGCCAAATAATATTCAGAACTATATGTGCTGCCAAATACAAATACCATATGAATAATGAACAAATATAATACAAGTTCCACTTGCCCTTTGTTTTAAGGATATCTGGGGTTAGTTCATGTCCTGCTTGTGCCAAAGATAGCAACTGCCATTAAAGCAACATTACCAAAATTAGAATCTTCAGAATTTATTGATATCAAGTGCAACAGATATGATACAATGCACACTAACCTGCATTGCAGTAATGAACTCCCTAAAACCTAGAAACCCTTGTCGTTTGGAATCTGCAACTGCCCAGACCTTAAAAGGCACAAATACATATAAATAACAATCAGAAGAAAAACAAGAAAAAAATCCAGCCAGACATGAAGACTGTTAAAAAATAAATAGACCTAATGATGTCCTATTAGTCAGAAAAGAAAGCTCCAAGGTACTAGACAATTAGATAGGTATGGCAGATAAGAGTCGTTAGAGAAAACTCAACATTTATCTCACACACAAAAGTTAACAGGAAGAAAATCACAAGGATGGTCATCATTTAATTTCTCATAAACTTACCATGAACATGTTACTCATGCAAGAGTTCCTATCAAAAAACACCATATATACAGAATATTCTACATAACAGTATCACCTGCTTCATGTAGGAAAGTGAAACACTACGCCCCCAATAAGGAAAAAAAGCTTTCAAATCCGGAGATAAAGTTCAGAATTTTATCAGCAATTCCTTTTCATTGAGATAATACAAATCAAGCCTTAGTACTCACAAATAACTGATCTAAACCTACTCAAAAAACTCACCCCCTCTCTATATGAATCACATAAAATAAAACTCAAATTCATCACAAAACACTGAGAGAAGTAAAAAATGATTACGTTCGTAAGAAACTGTTAAAAATTGCCTATGCAGACTCAAAATAAATGCAGCACTATCAAAAGCAATAATATGACTGGATTGATCAGCTAATTCTTCAATTTAATCAACATATCAACCCTACGCGTCTTCACCAGAAACCATATCAGACATGCTCTTCTCAAGCATAAAGACTAATAAAACAAATCACAAATCATCGAAATGATTCAATCAAAACTAAAACCACAGATCACACATACACGATCAAATCAGATTTTGTTTTACCTGCTTGAGTTCTGATCTAGACAAATTCGACATTGCGAAGAACTTTGTGGCGTCATTTCCGGTAATACGGCCATCTCCATCTACACAGAGAGAAGCAAGTACACACGCACATAAATATATATCTATACATAGATAGAGAGAAAGAGAGAGAGAGAGAGACAGTGAGTGAGTGTATGATTTCATCAAATAACAAGTGTTTGTTGAAGAAACATTGAAGAAGAAGAAGAATAAACCTGAATCGACGAAGTTGAACCATTGTCGATAGATTTTCTGATGCTCTTTCGAACACGAACTTATCGGACCTGATACAATCTCCATCTACGAACTCTGATGATGATAGAGCGAAAGTTGAGACTTTCTTAGTTTTTGAAATCTTTGTAAGAGGGAACTTTTCTTCTGTGGTTTGCGACAATTTATAACTGCTTTGGCGCTTGGAAAAACAACGAAACGATGTCGTTTCTTCTAAAAAGAAAAACACCCGGATTTTAATTCGGTTTTTTTTTTTATTATTGTTAGGTTTGTTTGCTTGTAAAAAAAAAAAAAGTTTTTTTTATTTTTTATTGTGAGATCTTATCATATAAATAGTAGACTTAATCTTATGTCAGAGAAATTGTTTTTCGAATTCAAACTTGAGACGTAAATTTGAACTAATAACCATGTATCATAGTTTTAAACTCATATAATTTATAACAAATATAAAATATTTATCACTTTTATATTCATCATAAATGGTTATTAAAATGGGTAATTTTTATTAAAGAATATTATTAAAAAAAAATTATTTAGCCTCAGCATATCCTAACTGGATAAGGATAATAATAAAGAATCCTGCTTTATATCAATCACAAAGTACAAAAATTTAAATTGCAGCGCCATGAGAATGAGATGATAGGTATTAATTAAGATTAGACCCCACTAAATAAAGCTTTCAATCACATTATCAAAAGTTTGACCATGAGGTAACAGACCCAAGTAGTCAAATTGGTATCCTAACCTTTTTTTCAAAATAATGAGTTAGGGTTCAATCAAGACTATTATTGATAAAGTTTTTACACTTCCTCGTAAAAATTGAATTGTTAAAAATTTATTTAACCATGTTACTCTTTGTTGGATTATTGATGGGGGATGGGAAAGGTGGAGCTATTAATGACAAGATTGATTGATTTGAATAAGAATAGGAAAGTGATCAACTGACATAATTTGATTATTTTTTATTAAAAATTTGTAATTATATGATTATTGCAGAATATCGACTCAGAGATATGGTAAAATAAAATATTAAAACGTCATCTAAATCATCAACAAATTTAACATTTGGTGCAAATTCAATCATATTTTGAACTCCATAGATGCATTTTCAGCAATTTGGTTCATTTAGATTTGGTAATTTATGCAACTAACTATATCATAAACATAAAAATTACACAAATTTTGAAATAATGAGAAAGGGAAAATGGCATGAAAAAAAATAGTCTGATCGACCATTGGGTCCCTCCTATCTCCATCTAGCTTCATCATTTTTCCAGGTGGGTCTTACATTCCCATTTGCAAAGATAGTAAAATAATTATGCTACCCAACAAAGAGTGTTAACCAAAAGACTACAGTGACCCAGCCATACAAGGTAAATGGGTCCCTGATTTTTGAATTTGAATCTCAAAAAAGGTTGCAAGTCATCAGATTTAGATCCCTCTAAGTACATTTTCTTGAATCGTAGACGATTAATCATAAATTCAAATGGAACCCACTATAAGAATGGATCCTCAACTGAGAAATCGTAGATGACCTAATATTGAAGGAAGTATACTGAAAGAGATCGGGATCTACAAGTCAAGATGACTAATTGTGTAATCTTGGCAATAGCAGACCGTTTTCTTTCCAAGACTGTTTACCCATCTTTCATCTTAAATGTTCCCCTTTTCATTCTCCTCAACAATGTGTGTATAGTGATACAAAGATTTTCAACTACTGCTGTTGGAGTCCTGTTAAAGACTTGAACTCCTCCCAGGTAGTGTCTCACTATTTTTGTGCATGCTCTTGTCAGATGGCAAGGTTGTTATGCCACAGACATGAATGAATACATTTAATTACCCAAAACAAATTTACTACTACTGATGGTGCAGAAGATCTATTTATTATGGTGAAAAAGCAAATGAATATAATTCATAAAGAATAGAAATTGCAGTTCGAAAATAGTTTGTCAATACATTGAGTAAAAACCCAAAGATGATTATGCTTCTCCAATCTTAGACCCAACCTAAACAAAACCAAAGCCACACAGATCATTCTCTTGCACTTCAAAACAGACAGCAACATCTCTGCATAACGGTATAATAACAAAAATATTAGATGGAAGAAAAATTCAAGCAACTAAAAGTAAAATAATAGTGTCATTGTCCTTGATTGTTGAGAAGATAAGTGATGAACGCAAATTCAAAAGAAAAAGGAAATTGCGATAACTTTGAAATTCTATCCTGACCATTTACCAGGGTCATGTTACTCAACAATCAAATGGAGCACCGTGTTTAGATATTCCAAGTTCATCATTGACCAAAACGGACATTGTGAAAAAATAAACCAATATTCATATATCTCGGATTGATAGTTTGCTCAAAACCTCGCTCACATTCATACCTTTGAGCCTGTTTGTTTTTTCTGATTGTTTGAATAATTGCTAGGTTGAGGGGGAATGGGCAACTTGGCAGCTGCAATATGTTTTTCCTCTTTTATTTTGTTGAATATGACTGTAAATCCTTCTGCTGACTTAGGGTCTTGTTCATCCCATGCCCCAAATTTGGGTACCGATGCTGATCTACAGGACTGCCAGCAAAACAAAACTTAGTCAATGAGATGTTATTAGTCGTAGTTCCAGGAATCAATGAAATTGATGTCTGCAATTTAGCCACAAAACACATTTCCATCAACATAAACCTCCAGAAAGTCCAATTAGCTAAATTGTTATCAGTAATCATATTTCCCAAAAATGCAGTTAATTGGCAGTGATTTCATGTCTGTAAAGCCTTCTGTAGCCAAACTTCATTAGCTTTTACCAACTAGACAAGCTGATCATTGACCTCTAATTGATTGGGACTCCAGCTAAGTCAAATATCTTCAGTGTCAGCTCTAAGTTGCAGACACCAATCTCACTCACCCATTTCCTTATTGCATATGATACATGTGCGTAATTTATGAACTCAGACAAAATGCAAATATGAGATAGAGATGCAATCCTAGCAGAAGTCAAAACCCAAAAATATATACATGGCAGTTAATCTTCTGTCCGTTATTAATGTTTATTTTGTTTCTCAGATGCCATGACAATGTCTTTCTGGATTGGATAGTAATGATACAACAAACTTTTTATGTCATCATGAACTTGTTGATCCAGTAGGCATTTCCACACAATTTAGTTCATATTTATATTTAATGCATCAAATAAAAGCCAAAAAATAGTGTTAGTAGCTTTCTTCTCTTTTTTCTGAATCTTTGATAACTTTTTTTTTTTGTCAGAAATCTTTGATAACTGAAAGTGGAAAAAGAAACAAGCTACTCAGAGAAAGGGCATCATTCCAAAATTTGGAATAAAGGATTCCTTCAAGGTAGAAAAGATGAGATCAATAAAAAACAACTGGTGGTAACCAAGGAGGCTTCATCTTATCCAATTAAAAATGGAATAAAATTATTTCCTTTTCCTTCCCTGTTAAGGCTCTCAGAGTGTTGGGCCCTGTTATCCACATTCAAGCATTTTCTCTATTATTTTTTGGGTTTCATAATCATTTACTTTAAGCAGTTCATATTGATAAAGAAATTTTCTGCTTGTCAATGATTGCCCTTTAACATAAAGTTCCAATTATCAATGTAGATGATTCACTTACAATATCATCATATGGATTACTTTGACCTCTCGGTCTATTAGGTCCTGGTGACGGCGGACAGAATCTACTGTTATCCTCAGTCATACTCTTATTTCGGTCAGCTCTCGCATGGCGGTGGTTTGCCTGCAGGAGAGAATAATCAGAATTGCTCTTATCACTCGTGGATTCGGAAGTCATGCTCTTCTGAGTCACACTCATTTGATGATCAGAAGTGTTTCTTTGGTGACCATATTTCTGCTTGTGCCCCTCCCTTTGGTATTTCTCTATTGACTTATCAGGATTGACATGGGCAGGAGATTGAACAGCATGAAAAACACTATCACTTCCATCTCCCACTCTTCCAAAATTGAAGGCCTCTGGATTCTCCTCAGGATCATTTGGATTTATCTTCACTCCACCAGCTTTGTCTTTGCGTGCATTCTCAAAGTAGGCAGTGTAAGGTACATTATCACCATCCCAGTTTCCAAACTTTGGAACATGTGATCTTTGCTGCAGCCAAATCATTAAAAAAGCATAGTAATCCAAAAAATCCATAACACATACTCAAACAGAGAGTCAGAATCACTAAAGCATCAATTTGTGCAAAACTTTTATACTCAGAGTATCAAGTCAATTATGAGAAAAAATGGGTTAGAGTAACAAAAAAAGTAATAGCTTTGGTTGGTCACTGATATTCTTTCATAATCAGACACGAGAATAGCCCCCCTTTCCAAATAAACGTGTGAACTCCAGCCCAATTAATGAATTACAAATGTGTAAGGCAATAAACAATAATTGTCAAAGCAGCTTTATATTTGTAATTTTAGGCCAGTTAATCGTAGCATAAAAACAAAAAAGTGAGTGCAAATAAAATGATTAGTAAAGATAATATTTGAGAATCTCGGAGTTTCTCTGAGTGGACATTAGAGTCTAGCCGAGGATCAGTCCATCCAGATAAAATAACAGGTTGCTCAAACAGGGAAATAGTGCTTCTCTGCAATTGAGGCTCCATTATCACAAGAACCTTCAATGATTTTCAGGCAACCCAAGAATCATCCACGGGACAATACATACTTTGTGTGAGAATGTAAAAAACATTCTTGATGTTGAATGGTATTGGGTTGACACAAGGTGAATTTTTTGGTAATGCAAGAGACACTCCACTTTTCCAAGAAATTACCTCATCTAATGCCCAAATTATTAACCCAAAGGCAACAAGATATGGGTAAAACCAGATAGATTTAAACACGTTTGCTCGTACATGAGTCACATTTCTTTAGCGCTTTCTAACAGATTGTTTAATTCTTATA
Source organism: Ilex asprella (assembly GCA_023539305.1). Classification (NCBI taxonomy): domain Eukaryota; kingdom Viridiplantae; phylum Streptophyta; class Magnoliopsida; order Aquifoliales; family Aquifoliaceae; genus Ilex; species Ilex asprella. Next base: position 797,266 of record CM042188.1, read on the forward strand.
TCTCTAATAAAAGCAATTTTCCAAACATAACTATTTTTTCATGACTAGTTTGAACTTTGAAAGTACTCATGGTGCATTCTGAAGTCCAAAATCACAGTGATGTTGAAAAGGATAAAGGCAGGTGAACATGTTTTTTTTTTTCTTGTTTAAGGCCTGTTTGGCATTTAATTACAATGAAATTTCTTTCACAATTTGGGGCAATAATTTTTTAGGGCAAACTGTAATAGGTAATGAAAAAATGCATTTAAAATAAATTCATGCCCATATTGACATTTACTCATATACACAAGCTTATGCTAATAAATATTTGCATTATCACAAAGCTAGCTGCACACACACCATGAAACTCTCTGAGAACATAATACAAATACACTTCATGCAAAACCAACATCAAAATAAAGCAAATAAAACATAATAGTCGAATACCCAGGTACTCAGAATCACAAATGAACATACTGCGAAGAACAACACTTACAGCCATCAGTCAAGTGGGTTCTTCCTTCTCTTGTTGATTTCTGAAACAACAAACATTTTGAACTCCATAGAAGAAGAACAAAGAGAACCAAGAAAAACCCAAGTTTGCGCGTGGGGCCATCTTGAAGCAGTCTTGATCTTTCCGGAGATCCCAATGTAGTTGGGAATGCTACAGACAATGATTCGATGATTACAATGCTTGAACGTTAATATAATAAATCTTTGAGGTAGCAAAGTGGCGTCTTGTTCGGTCTGTTCTTGTCTAAGATTGATGAATTACTTGCAAGAATGTACCTACGAATGGGTCGTTTTGTCGGGTTGCCGGCAACACTCTCTTCCTCGTCTTTGACTATATATCATGTAACCCATCTATACTTCTCTAACTCATTCAAATAAACATCACCGAATATGAAAACTACATGTCACTCATTCAAATAATTACATTATGTAAAATAATAATAGTTCATGTAAAATAGGGTCATTTTGTCCTTTTATTTTATGTTAGGCGATTATATAACGTGATACAACTGTTATATTAAATATTTATTTTATAATTATATTCTATGTGGTAAGAGAGATAGAAAATAGAAACGATAGAAAGTAAGAGAAATATATTTTTAATCCTTAAGTAAAGAAAATAGGAATTATATATTTTCTTTTATTTGGGTTTGGTAAAATGGATGAAAAATAAAAAAAAAATTTTGTGTGTTTGCTAAAATTAAGGGTGACAATCTAGTCGTGTCGTGTCAGACTCATGTCGAATCATTATGAGTTCGTGTCTAATATTAATCAAACTTAACTCAATTCATTTAACATATTTTATCATTATATTTATATGTGAAATTAATGTATACATAATATATTATATAGATATTATGAGTTCCTATTTTCTTTTTTTATACCAAATATGATGTTTTATTTATTCTTTAAATTTTATATCATACCAAATGGAGTATTAGGGATAAGGTTGTCAAAATATAACCCCACTCGCTACCACAACACAAACGCAATATAAAATTAAAGAGTTTGAGTTTTTTTTTAAGTCATTTATTTCGTAAGCTGGTGGACTCAACATGAGATGGCTAATAAATGAATTAGGTATATATGAAGCTAATCAAAAGAAATTTACGACATGACTTATATCGATTATACACAATTTTTCTAGTAAGAAGGCATGGTTTGGGCAATCAAATGTTTATTTTAGTTGATCGTTGAGTTTTAACCAGAGAACACTACAACACTTCTACTTAAAAAATAGAAGTGTTATAGGCCCTTATAACTTACACACACACCCAAGAACTATCCGATATGAGATAGTAGCAGCCCATCCCACGCAAGCCCATTGGCCTTCCTGATCTTAGTCGGGCCAACGAGGGATACAACTGAGCCCACATGAGACCCATCACGTAATGCATACATGCCAGTTTTCTTGACCGAAGAATACTACAACATTTCTACTTACACACACATAGATTCTTATAACTCACACACACCCGAGAACTATCCAATCGTTGAGTGTGCTCTTACATTTTTTTTTCTCTTTTAGACTTGTATAAGATTATTTTTATTGAACTTATTTTAACGCTTCGGTGACCTTAGGCTCTAGCCGGCCATGGGACTCGATCATCAATTGCGTCCAAAATTGAAATGATTTTATTTTATGCCCAAATTATCTAATTTTATTTTATTTTATCCCACGCGTTAATATTTTTTCTCTAAAAGATTAAAATGATTTTTGTTTTTAATTCAATTAAAAAATAATAATAATTCAATTAATTGAGGTGACAATATGAGAATTCAATAGTTTGAAGGATAAAGTAAGGTAAAAGTCATAATTTTTACGAGCAAAGTGTAATAACTTAATCCGGTCTCAAAGATCCAATTCTTGTTGTTCATAACACTATTAATCAAAATACTGAGTTATTCGAGTTTTGCTAGAATTCAGCTCGTTCAAATTCGACTCGTTTAAAGGAGTCAAACTTTGCACATAAATAAATAAAGTCGAGTCTGTCGGACTTATTTTTTAAATGAGTCTAAAAAATTATTTAAGCTCGTTCAGAAAATTAATAATTTTTTAAATTCGATTAAAAAATAAGTTTTTTAAGCTCAACTTGAACTCATTCGATTATCAACCCTAAGAGAGAGCGAGAGTGGTTGCGAGGTTGGAATAAGCCTGCAGGCTGTGTGTTGGCCCATTAGTTTGGTGGTCCATCGACTACAGTCCGACTTGACCCATAATGCGGTGGTTCGCGAGTATGGTTGTGGGCCAATTTTTTAGACTAAGAGTGATGTTGTGTCCAATTTTTCAACAGTCAATCATTATTCAATTTCAATCATTTATAATCAAATTCGCATTTCATTGGATTCCTAGCACATACATTTTTGCATAATTGGATTCGTGTTACATATAATATGAGTTCGTGTTAATCTATCTGTCAAGTGAGTCTAACCCGACAACTCAAATATGATTTGAACTTGTTAACATTAAGACTACATGCAACAATTTTCTGTCAATTTCTTGTTGAATTAATGGATTGTGTCGAGAGTTTCTGACCCAAATGAAGCTAAAAAGTGACTCTAGATGGATTCTCTCTTTTGGTCTTTTCACTTTGTTATCCTTAAAAAGATTTTTTTTCTTCTTTTTTTACTTTTTACTCGGTAGACATGAAAAATATTTTCTTTCTTTCTAGTAGTAGGAGTTGTGTTCCGACAACCTTCTCCATGAATGTTATAGCAACAGAAGGAAATGGCATGAGGGTGGGATCGAGTGGATCTACCACTCGGTGACGAAGTATTGCATGTACAACTGGGAGTGGCGCTAATTATCAAAGAAGAATAGGAATGAAATCTCATAATCATGAAGAAAACTTTTTTTTTTCTATTGAATTTATTATGCATAAGATAATAGTTATTACACATATATAGAAGCACTTGCCAAGAGCAACAGAAATGTTGTGACATCTTGGCTTTCATATTTGATGTTTTGCTATTGCTAGCCTATAGCTTATTCTACTTTGTTGACATCTTATATCCTCACTCCTCAGAATCTCCACCGTTCATCAAATGCTGCAAAAAAAAAGCCCAAGAGTTTTAACGATTTAAGTATATTGAAAAAAAAAAGATTAATATATGATTTATGCATAAATGAAATATAAAGTGGAATGGCAATACTAAGTGATAGAAGAGCAGGGATCCACTCTTTTTTTAATCCAAAGATCAGTCTTTTGTCTATGTGATTTTACATCGAGAATTATTTGCAGGTGAAGAGAAGTCAATTGTAGAGTTAACTCATAATGAATTCACTTTGATTACTAGCAAGTGATTTGCCATTAGATAAAATTGAAGGCAATCATTCTCCGAGGGATCCAAATCAGTGTGTGTGTGTGAGAGAGAGAGAGAGAGAGAGAGAGAGAGGTTACTTGTCGCAATTGATACTTGGGTCAATGGCTACTGGGACCTGGACCTTGCAAAGGTCAGGAAGTTCCTTAGCCCTATCAACCTTGACCCCCATGGCTGGTGCAGCTTTCTTAAAGCATTCACAAAGAGACTGGCGTTCTGGCTTGGAAGTAGCAATTTGGTTCAAATCCTCAACACCCTGGCAACAAGGAACACTAACAGACTCAGCAGAACCCACCAAAAATGGCTGACATGGCAACAGTTTGATTAGGGCATTTTGACAAGGAATTGCATTCACTGGACCTGCAATCACACCCAAAACCACCACCAACCCCAAAATGCACACTGAACAACCTATCACCTTTCCCCCCATAACTTACTTGGAAGAGAGAGAGAGAGAGAAAGCAAAAGAGATAGAGATTGATAGAGAGAGAGAGCGAGAGAGAGATGCTCGTTGGGTTGAAGGTGTTACTGTTGTCACCCTATTTATAATGCAGGCAATGACCCTACATGAGATTTGCATCGGTGGTTTTCAAATCCATGCTTAGCACACAGTTTAATTACATGTTAAGATAAGAACAAAATTAATTTGGATTTACTCCGATGCATTTATTTCAATTTTGAGGAGGGAGTTTGATATAATGGTGAATTTGTTTGATTTTAACCTGATTATTACAGGTTCGAGTAACAAAAATAGTTTCTTCCCGTACAAATTAAAACAATATATATGCTTTTGGCCGGATACCTTAGTATACATTTTTTTTTAAGTTCATGTAGCATTGTTCTTTTTCAAAAAGTTGTGTATCAATAATTAATCAAGTTGGACTCGAGAACAATGAAGGGTGAACAAGGAAAATGTTATTGAGACCTAAAAATCTAACATAATTTGTTGACCTAATGACGTGGCATCACTGGAACTATTGGATTAACATCAAGTTTGAATGTTTGGTAGAACCCATATTTAATCCAAAAGTCATGGTGAATTAGGTCAACAAATTAGGTCCCAATAGCATTGCTCGGGTGAACAATTTAGTATTGGGAGAAAATTAAAGGAAGTGCAAAGAATGGGACCCTTTTTTTTTCTTTCTTGGTTACGAAGCGTTTAGACTTATCTCAACCACAATAAGTTATGATAACAATGAATTAAATGTTTTAGCGTTCCAATGGGTTGAGTAGATACCACCATTTATTGAAATAGTTTGTTAGGCATATTTCCAATTAGTAGGTTAGGAAAAAAAACACTAAAAATTTAAGAAAAGAAATAAAGATAATAAATGTGGTAGATTCATCCAGGTGGAAAGGCCTTCTCTCTTTTGTATTCAAGTAATGTTATTTAAATTTAAATTTTTGATTTAATTTGTTAACTTAATGATATAATTTTATTAAAATAATTGGATCAACATCAAATTTTAATATTTGAGAGTCCATTTCCAATTCAAATACTATAGTGAATTAAGTCAATTAATTACATTCATTCATATTTGAACATCTTCCTCTTCATAGAATAGGAGGTTCGAGTGATGGTGGATTGGTAAGAGAGAGGGCAAATAGGTGTGGAGAGAGAGAAAGAGAGCGGGAAGGGTGTCTTATTATTTTCAAGGGGTTATAATATGAGTAATGTTATTTAAATTTAAAACTTTATATTGATCAGTTGATCTAATAACATGAGCTCATCATAACCTCTGAATTAACATCAAATTTCAATGTATGCAAGTGACCCACAGTCAGTTTAAGAGTTATAGTAAATTAGGTTAACAAATTAAACTAATAAATTAGGTCCAAATAACATTATTTTTATAATATATACAATTTTTATCTTTTAACCATATCAATTGAGAAAAGCGCTAATAAGTCTTACTTTTTCCCAAATAAAAATCTATAAAATTTTATCATGTTTATCTTTGTACTTTTAATTATTTGTTCTCAAGAAGTTCTAAACTCCAATAATGGTATGTTTTGTATCATTTTATCCTTCCTATTAAACACACAAATTTATATTTTTGTTTATAATTTTATATCCAATTTTATTTATTGGAATATCATTTTTTGTATTTTAAATTAAAATAAAATAAAGACGTACCTTTTATTATCAAATCATGCACCCTATTGACGTTTAAGATATCACATGCAAGTGAATACTACATAGCATAATTTATTTATTGTAAAATTCAAGTAAATTTGAATTTTTATGAATAAAAAGCAAAACGGTAAATTGTACTAAGGTTCGGGTTGTAAACTTGAAATTTTCTAGATCTCGGACAACGAAACGGACCTCACTGTTGAATTCGTCTCGCGAAATCTAGTTACCATGTCAATTTTTATCGAATTCCAAGATAATCAGAATTTTTGCGCTTTATGAGGCAGTCGGGTCTCGATTGGCCCATATACGAAATTTTTAATAAAATTACGAATTTTGAAAAATAAATGAAAGCAAGTTAAAGTAAAAATATTTTGAACTTAAACCAAAACGAAATTTAATCGTTTCGGGATTAAGACGGACCCGGAATTAAAAGAGACGTGTGGCGCGTTGTGGACCAACCATTGAAAAATATAAATAGGGGAGAAAATCAGATTTCCTCCCTTATTCTCAGGCGTTCACCCGATAGAGAAAGAAGAAAGGGAACGAACTTGAGTTTCTCCACTTCTCTCTACGATCTTCGAAAGTCTAGCGGTCGAATCTGCCCGGGCTAAAAAGGAAAGTCGTTCTCCTCGAAGTGGGCTACAAGATTATACCAAAAACCGAAGAGTTCACCAAAGCTCAAAAAATGGGGCTTGAGGAAATCAAGGATTTGAGCTTGATTAAGGTTCTTGAAGGTCTTCTACGTTGATTTCACGCTTCAAGAGCTGGGGTTCCCTCATATTTAGGCTTATTTCCAACCTAGGAGGTTTATATGGAATAGGTAGGTTGATATAGATATATATATATATATAT
>CM042188.1:839427-855107 GCA_023539305.1 Ilex asprella
CCATGGTGTTCTCCTTGAGACCACAGGTTGCAAAGACAAATTATTGTGTGTCCGTGTGACATTACAAAGAAGCAGCCACAGGTTTGAAATTTATGTACCCCCAGATTGCTACCCTACCTTCTTCAAAATATCTAAGATTACTTAACACCCAACGTGTTTCAAACCATATGCCAGCCCTCACTGCAAGTTGACTACCACCCATTCTTGTTTCGGTGTGTAACGCGTTGTTGATGTTTCTCAAAATAATGTCATTTTGGAGAGTGTAACGCTGTCATTTTAGCAGAGTTTTAGGAAAATAAAATGCAATTAGGGAAGTGAAACAAAATTGTGAAATTATTTCATTAATTGTGTCAAATTAAGGGTTGTTCAAACAATATTTGTGGTATCGAATGGTAGAATTACTGTAGAGATTTTCTCTAGTACTAAATGTTTTAAAAAATTTCAATGTTAGATTGCATACCGTGAATTCAATTAAAATTTACTATATTCAAATAGGTCTATTTTCTGATAAAATATTCAATGTAATATTTATATAATGTCATCATCGTCACGTGGTATAATCAAAATTTTCTCAACTTTGACAGCACACGAAAGTACACACTATACCAATGGGAAAATGTGGTTAGGGAAGTGTCCCTGTTGTGTGGTTGGGACTTCAATAGTCTGTGTTTTTGGCTTTTGTCATACCATTCACACAGCTAGTAAAATACTTCTTACTTGTATTGTGCTAGTATTGTTGCACTAACCTTTCTTCTATGGTATTGCATGATAACAAAGAACTCTAATCACTTAATCTATACCACATCATACCCTTCCTTCCCTTTGTTGATGGAGGTGTTAATTGAGTCGAGCTTATCGAGTTTAAATATACACAAACTTGACTTTTTTGTGATTTGTTGAGTTTGAGTTGAAATAATGCTCAATTATCGAGTTAATATTCTTCTTCAAACTTGACCCAATAGTAACTTGCAAGCATTCGAGCCGAACGTAGAATCAATTTTTTAGAATAATTCAAAAAGTTAAACTATAAAACTTAGGAGTTAATTTTAAAATAAATGATTTTTCAAAAGCAAAAAATCTCTTAGACTCTTATAATCAACAATAAAAAGAACTTATAAGTTTGAATTTCATAAAATTTGTTTCTTATTTTGAAAAATAATATAATAAAAAATAGGATGAAATGACTATCTTATGAGTGAATAATCAATTTTTATATATTTTAGGAGGTTTAATTTACATATAGTTAGTTTCTTTTGCATCATTTTTATTTGGGCTAATATCACTTTGAACCTTGAGAGATACTTTAATTTTTAATTTATACCATCAAATATTAAAAATTTTAATTAGTACCCTTATGGTATGAATTGGTAGCAATTTAGACTTTACTCAGGCTATAGTTCAATTTTTAAGCACGTGAATTGCAAGTGCTTCAATCATAAGCTTATATATAAATGCACAAAATGTTAGCGCTTCATGTGAATTGCACATGATAAACTTGGTTTCTATTTGATTAACGAAATTTTATTTTCGATATATGAAATCATATTAAATAGATTGTTGACAAAGATCTATAGAGATAGACACACAACATCCTCGTGCTCGAAACACTTTTAACTCATATGCTTCAATTTTTATTCAATTTGTTTTAATTTATGACAAAAAAATTGAACGAAAGTCTAGGCGAAGTTCACATTACTACTAATTTATAATATTAAGGATGCAAATTAAGATTTTAATATTTATGGGTACAAATTTAAAATCAAAATATCTTTAGGGTGAAAAGTGAGGTTACCCTCATTTTAGTGTACTGAAGACGACGTCGTTAGGAGTAAATTAAACTGCCACCACATTAAATTCGTTGTGAAACGCCTTCCCCCCTCCGACACTACACGAATCAAAAAAACGCCCGTCTAACGTGGTCAGTTCCTACCCTCACAAAGCCTCTCTCTCTCTCCTCTCCTCTCCGCTCCTCCCCCCTCTAAACCACCCCTCAGTCACCTCCCTTCTACCTTGGCAACACCAGGTTTTTCCTTTCCCTTTCCCTTTCTTCACTCCATAATTGTGTATACATGCATAGATATATAGAGAGAAAGTGAAAGATCTTTAGAGAGACAGTGTCATGGGAGATAGCTCAATGGGAGGAGTACTAGTCCCGTCGGTGAAGTCGGAGCCAGCAGCGTCGGATGAAGAACCACAACCGGTGATGCCGCAGACCCAGGCGGCGGAAGTGGCGGTGGTGGAGACGAAGGATGTGGTGGTGGAGGAGGAAGATGTGGACAAGGACATGCTGTGTCCGATTTGCATGCAGATGATCAAAGACGCGTTCTTGACAGCTTGTGGACACAGCTTCTGTTACATGTGCATTGTGACCCATCTTCAGAACAAGAGTGATTGTCCATGTTGTGGTTATTACCTCACCACCAACAATCTATTCCCTAATTTCCTCCTTAATAAGGTGAATCTTTCGGGTTTTTTTTTTCTTTTCAATTTCTTGCTATCCTTTTTTATTTCTTGATTTTTTATGAATTGATTTGTTTTGATGATGCAATATTGTGAGTTAGAAAATGTAGTAATGAAGGGACAAGATGAACTAAAGCTTGATTAGGTATTGTTGAGGACGTGGACTCATGAAATTCACTACTTTCTTATCAATAAGGTCAATAATTGCCTGGATTATTTGTTGTCGGTATTTATAGATTGTTTTGGGAAAGCATTGTTTGGTTAGTGAGAAAATGTTGAAAAGAAGACAGTAAAACCTAGTGGAAGATGGATAATTTTTTGTTTTAAGGCGTGAATGAACAAAGTTGAACACTTTGTTGAGATAATGTATATGGGTTTTCCTTTTTTTGGGGGGGGGGGGCGACTGTCCTCCATTTGCTTAATAAATAAATAAATGCAGAGTGAAATTCTCAATATTACTTTGGTCAATAATGAGTATTGATGGTGCTCGAAATTAATATGCCGAAGTGCAGAACAGTGACTGGGTAAGGCTTAGTGGGGGTAGTGTGAATGTTAGGGTTTATAAGAAAGTAATGGATGATGTTGGATCAAAAAAAATATATATATAAGTGGTTCGCCTTAGCCAAAAGGCCAGAGCTACATCCACTGCAATGGAGACTCTTGCTCCTTGGGGTTTATATTGCTTGAAAAGGGAGATTACAATGGGTTTTTTAGCTTAGTGCCTTTTTACAAAGCATTTTGTGAATACCATTTTTTTGGAACTCTTCTATACAAAGCTTTCATCTTCTATTTATACATGTGGCTATCTAGGGTTTTTTGGGATTATTCCTTATCTTGGCTGATTTATTGGTCCCCTTTTCCATTGTCCTGTAGTGGTGTCAATCACCCTGACGCATGTTGTGCCCACGATCCTCAAAACGGTACAGTTTATGTATAAATATTCCCTTTATCAAGGAGTGTGTGTTCGTTAGGGGCTTTAGAAGTTGTCCCCCGATCCCCCAGACATGTGGCGCAAAGGGAGCGGCTTGGGATCTATCGTGTACCGAGCTCCTAGTTCTTGGACTAGTCTGCTCCGCCGGGCTTGATATGATCGAGTAGGCATATACCGATTTGGACGTCATTGAACTTCTTTTCTTGGGTTGTGGCCCTTTTTATGACGGGGTGGGCATGCTGCCAATGGGCTGTCTAGGCTGTCATGTAACCAGGAGGAGGCCCATCGGACGTTTTGGGCTTCGAATGAACAACCCAAGCCGAAATCCATCATTATCAAGTATTATCACACCTTATTTAGTTATTTTATTTCTAAATTTTTTTGGCTCTGAATGGAATAGTTGTGTGTGAAGGTATGAGATGAATCTTCAATGTGGTTTTGATTGGTTTTATTGATGTCAAGCTTTAATCAAGATATTGCTAATTCATGGGCATGGTAGTTGGGTATCTATTAATGACATTTTTAAGAGATTAGGTATTGTATCTTTAGCTCTAACACAATGATTTGAGAAGTTGAGTTTGACTGAAATGCTGTGAAAAACAACATTTCGCCAATGTGAATTAGAATCTCATTTAAAAAAACCCACTTCCACAGATTTATGTGTTCTGCCAATGAAAAGCTTTTGGATATCGAACTTGCAATGATAATTGCCAACATACCCCAGCCACGCTGTTTGAACTTGGACTTCAAGCTGTTGTATGGATTTCTGATATCAGAATACAGATATGAAGAAGTAACTCTATTTCCAATTCTGAATACATGAAACTGTAATCTTTTTCGTACTCTCTTCCATCTATGAACACCATAAGCATATCTCACAATTGTCTACCTTTTGATTTCAAGTTTATTGGGATACATTCGTTATATTTTGCAGTTGTTGATGAAGACTTCTGCTCGGCAAATAGCAAAAACTGGATCTCCTTTTGAACAACTTCATCAGGCATTACAACAGGTCTGTATTTATATCAAATTGAAAACACTTCAAAGAAACAATAGATTGAGTTGCGTTCTTTTTGATAGTTCCAACTGGATAAAAATCTTGTCTCATTTTGGTGCCATTATATCTTACTGTAGATTTCACCACTCTGATCTGTTGTCACTGATGTGTGAAGAAGGGAGCATCCCTCTTATACCATATGCATGTTATGGATTGAAAATAATGAACTTACCTGTTTATAATTTGCCCAGAACATAATAGTGGAACTGCTTGCTATTGCATGCTGGTAGGCTTAGTACTTTAAATTGTATATCATGAACAGGGGTCCTTTACTGCCACGATCTGGGCCTTTTGTTTTCTTCATGAGATCCTGATCTTTGTAACTGTTGATTTCCCTATAATTCTTATACTTGAGGGGAGCAAAAGATATATTGAGATTTCTTTATTGTATCCGCTATAAACAGTAGTCTTTTAGACATCTTATCCACCATTCTATATCGTTATAATATCAATGACCATTTTATGAAAGCATTATATTCTGTCCAAGGCCATTTAATAACATGGACAGTGCAATGCTTTGATATTAGCACAGTCCTTGTAAGATAATAAAATTTCTTTCATCTTTGAGAATGTGACACTCATCTAATTCATAGACAGGGTTGCAAAGTGTCGGTGAAGGAACTAAGCAGCCTCTTGTCTCTTATTGCCGAGAAGAAAAGAAAGATGGAGCAAGAAGAAGCTGAGACAAATCTACAGATTCTACTTGATTTTTTGCATTGCCTAAGGAAGCAAAAGCTTGAAGAGCTCAATGAGGTTCTTGCAGTTTCCTTCTTCTTTTTCTTTTCGGATAATTGAGGTTCTTGCGCTTGATTTATCATTTATAGCTTAGTCATAATTTAATTTTCCATTGCAGCTTATGAAATCTAAATTTACAATGGGAGGGCCAATGCTTTTGGGTAGAGATTTTTGCTTGTAAAATTATTTAAGGAGAATTGTACCTTAGAGATAAATGCAAAAAATACACATAACCAAGTGTCTATGAGCACCCATTGTATATCAAAATATATATGCAGCAACAGATCTTGACTTTAATGGCATTTTAATAAAGTTTGAGCGAATAATGCCATAAATTAGGAACTTTTTGTATAATTGATGGGGGCTTGCTACTTAGTTCCTAGAGTGAAATCTTAGTGTAATTTGTTTCTTGTATGAATAATGTCCTGGGTGAGACTCATTGAGAGGCATACCTTATTTTCCTGTGTCAGAATGTGCATATGTGTTCTTCACTGTCAGAACACTCCCAACAATTCACAATGGCATGGTTTATGTTCTTACTGCATTGGATTTAACAAGAAAATTATTTGCTTTTTTGTAGATACAAACAGACCTCCAGTATGTTAAGGAGGACATAAATGCTGTTGAGAGACGCAGAATAGAGTTAAACCGAATAAAAGAGAGATATTCAGTGAAACTGAGGATGCTTGTTGACGATCCTTCTGCAAAAACGGCATGGCATTCATTGATTGAGAAACCGAGCAGTGGAATTATCTCTAATGGCCCAAGTGTACAAGGCCAATGCTGGATAGGTTCAGGAAGTTCACAGAATAGGAAAGGTGCTACAACGGTTCATGTAGGCTCTCAAGTACTCCAAAGAAAAGATGTTAACAGTGAGTCGGATTCACAACATGGTAGTCAGTCAGGGGTGGCAGTAGCAAGAAAGAGGCTGTTCATTCAACAGGTTCGTACTCTTGCAACCCTAACACTGCCCCTAGCAAAGGGGACAATTGGATTCATCAGATTTTCTTGTTTGTGCCATCCTTTAATTTCTTTGGAATTTTGTGCATTGAAAGTTGACATGATCTTGGGGGTAAGATAATATCTAGGTGGAAGTTGAAGATCCTGAATGTTTTTATTGGTGCTGGTATGCAGTTGGCAAGCTACTGTTATTGTGCATTCTTCAGATTATTGGCAACCCATTGAAATTTGATTAGTAATCTGGTTAAGATTTTACTGATGAACTGTACGTACTGTAGTTCAGTGCTGAATTTCCCTAAAGTTGTTTCTGATCATAGTAAGTTGCAACAGTTCAACGATCTACAAGAGTGCTACTTGCAAAAAAGGCGATATTGGGCCAGACCACTACATAAACAGGATGATAGGGAAAGGAATCCTGTACATAGAGAAGGTTATCATGCAGGACTCGAGGATTTCCAGGCTGTGCTGTCTACATTTACACGATACAGGTTAATTATTGCATTGCCGTTTTGCTGTGATTGTCCTTTATTGTCACGCGTATGTTTGAACAGGCCCTCATACTTACTTATCTTCTGTTTGGTTTTTTTAATAGTCGATTGAGGGTCATTGCTGAGCTTAGGCATGGGGATCTCTTTCACTCCGCCAATATTGTGTCAAGGTGAGTTGTGTGTTACCCCTTTGGTAATTCAGTCCAAATCTAATGCATATATGATGAACTTAGCTATTCCAAATCTAATTCCAATATCCGGAACGTCGCTATCAAATGATTTGACATTTCATTTGTGAACTGATTATATTTCCTGGCCAAATTAAGAACCCCTCTCTTTTCTCTGTTTGTGTATGTCCGTGTGCATGTGCCTGTGTGTACGTGTGTGTGTGTGTGTCATGTTTGGTATACAATGGTGATTTGTTGTTATGTTAGCTGTTGGAGTATTACTTGGAAAAATATCCCATGGAGAATTCTAGCTTCTTTTTCATGTGATACCCGCCTCATACATCAATCCTTGTCCTTCCATCCCTCCTCCTCGTTCTTCCTCTCGCTCTCATATTACCTTAGTTCTATGAAAATATTTTGTACTCCTCTCTCAAAACTCCCTTTCGTTGCAGTATAGAATTTGACCGAGATGATGAATTGTTTGCTACAGCTGGAGTTTCACGGCGCATCAAGGTTTTTGAGTTTTCCTCGGTAAGTGTAGAACAAAAAGTGAATTTAATTAAATCTTGGCAGAATCCTTGGGGTGATTAGCAATTAATTTGCAGTCTCCATGACCAAGTCTGTATTGTCTACATAGTGCTGGTGTCACTACTCTTTAGAAGATTCATTTTTATGCATATATGTAGGTGGCTGATTCGTGCCAACTTTGTTGGCTTGAAGTTTTTATTAGTCATTGGTTATAACCTTTTCTTTGTTGTACATAGGATTATCATACTATGCATAGTTTTGGTCAAATGGACAAATGACCACTGCCATTCAATTTTGAATTTGTGACACTGGACGCTCAGAAACAATTATATTGAATAGTTACATATAACTTCTACTTTTCTCAGGGTATCATTTAAGAATTTGCTCGATCTGAAATGTTGTTTATGCTCTTTCTGATAAAACTCTCAGATGTTCGTATTTTTTGAAAAAAAATGCGTCTATCCCATGTATGAACAGTTTTTTAATAAAAAAATCTTAACTTCAGTATGTTATAATTGCTTGCATAATATCTTCTCAGGTGGTGAATGAACCAGCAGATGTGCACTGTCCTGTTGCCGAAATGCCCACAAGATCAAAACTTAGTTGCTTGAGCTGGAACAAGTACGCAAAAAACCATATAGCCAGTAGTGATTATGAGGGGATAGTAACTGTTTGGGATGTAACAACTCGTCAGGTACTATATGTTCTCTACTGTTTTGTCTGTTCTTTCAATTCTTACTATACCCGGGGCTCAAGCTGATTTGCCCCTATTATGGATCGATATTTGTTAACCTTCTATTATCAGAGTGTGATGGAGTATGAGGAGCATGAAAAGCGAGCATGGAGTGTTGATTTTTCACGTACTGAACCTTCAATGCTGGTATCTGGGAGTGATGATTGCAAGGTAATTGGAAAAAGACCATTGATTGTATCTTTATCGTTATTTATCCAAGCATTTCACAAGCTAGCTAGACTATTGCTTTGAAATGTGATAGACATTTCTATGTGGATAACCTTAATACCATCAATTATTACGGACCGTAAGGAAGAACAGTTCTGTTTGGTTCATGAGTACTGATTAGCATGAAATGTAGTAAGTTGGAGACGTGGTAGTATAATACGATTTTATATAACGGCAAGGCTTTAATATGATACATCACTTAGCACAACAGTGGACAAATTGCCTTTATCTGTCATCTAAAATTCTATTTGCTGTTTCCAGTGGGTCAGTTGTATGGTCTGGGGTTCCTGTGAAATTATGCTTTACTTTTTGTTTGAGAATCTGTTCACCAATTAATTATGAGGAAAAACCTGTGACCGCCATTTGTGTGGAAAGAGATGGGCCTTGTTAAAAGAAAGTCAGCTGTTTAGATTTCTGGCTTAGCTGTCCATCTGTCCCACAGAAGGAAACACAGTTGGATGATTAGGGGATATGGTTGGTAGGAGGGAGAGAGAGAACTTGTACGCCCTGTTGTGAATATAACAGGTTAATGCATGTTGTTGCACATATGAAATATTGAGATTTGGTATGGAACTCCAAATCGAAACTAATTTTGTGGTATATGTTCTTACTATCAACAATTGAGAGTTAGATAATTTTGTATTGTTTGTAGGTCTTTGACTGATTGCAGTGTGTGTATGTGGTCTTTACATCCAAACAGGTCAAAGTTTGGTGTACGAAACAAGAGGCAAGTGTTCTAAATATTGACATGAAAGCAAACATATGTTCTGTCAAGTATAATCCTGGATCTAGCACCTATGTGGCAGTAAGTCCGTTTTTAAATTCTTTTTCTACAAGTATTGAACACATACATTTTCTATAACTCTCTAGGTGGGATAATTTCCAAAAGTGAGGCATGATATTGATACATCTTGCAGGTGGGTTCTGCAGATCATCATATTCATTACTATGACTTGAGAAATGTAAGCCAACCCCTCCATATTTTCGACGGGCATAAGAAAGCTGTATCCTATGTAAAATTTTTGTCCAACAATGAGCTTGCTTCTGCATCAACTGACAGCACATTGCGCTTGTGGGATGTCAAAGAAAATCTGCCAGTAAGTTGTAATGGTTAAGTTGTTTTGTATTTCACGCAGGATTTAGTATTCATAACCAAAATATTAGTTCTCTTTGTAATTTGCTATCTGATGTAATCCGTAAGATTATGATGAAACAGGAGGTAAAAAATATTTGACATAGAAAACTGCAAAAAAGTGAAATGAAAATTTTTTGTCACTTCCAAAAAGCTTCTGAGGCATCTCTACTGTAATCGAAATGGTTATATGGTCATCGAAATGAATCATTACTGTATTTATGATGAATTACTACCAAACTATTGTTGCAATCATTCCTCGTAACTAAAAGACTGTATTGTTATGACATTGTGGTTGCATTTGCTTTCACTTTGAACCACATTAAGAATATAACTTTTTTGTTTCTTTGGTTCATGAAATTTAAGGTTGTTTCCACAGTCTGGAATTTTTTTCCCCAGAAAGTAAGTGTGGAAATTAATGTGGCCTCTACCTTGTTTATGTTTTTTCAGCTGCGCACATTCAGAGGGCACACGAATGAGAAGAATTTTGTCGGTCTCACAGTAACTAGCGAACATATTGCCTGTGGCAGCGAAACAAATGAAGTGTTCGTCTATCACAAGGTCTCATATCATATTTCAAGAGGCTGGTTTGTTGAAATTGAATTTTAAACTGATATATTCTCGGTGTTCATTCACTTGCAGGCTATCTCTAAACCCGCGGCTTGGCATAGATTCAGTTCTTCTGATTTGGATGATGCTGATGACAATGGAGGATCATACTTCATTTCTGCAGTGTGTTGGAAAAGTGATAGCCCAACAATGTTAGCTGCAAACAGTCAAGGAACAATTAAAGTGCTTGTACTTGCTGCATGACAATGAATGATTAACATATATAATTGAATTGTGAACATTATAAAAGCAGAAACAAAAGTTATACGCATTGGAATAGCTAGATTTTGGCTTTCCCATTTCTCAGCCTTTTCAGAGCTCAAAAATGCATTCTGCTCTTCCTAGATTTAAACCATTTCTTCCACCTTCCACCTTCATGGTGTTTAGCCCATCCTAGACCGATTTGATACGTTATATGGGTGTATGGTGACATGTATTGTTCGATTTGTGTCGCGATGAGATAGACTTAGTTGGTGCTTTATTGAGGCCGTAATTTGTAAATTACGTACTTGCATTCGCGTTCACATAAACAATTATTATTTATTTCTCGCTGATGACAAGAATTTCAAAGCGAACTGCAATTCAAACTAACTTATTACAATTTTTTGTTATAAATAAAAGTAAATGATTGCATATTAGTATTACAAATACTATTAATATCATAACAAAGTATAGTATATGTTTAAATATCACCAAAATAAATAAATAAAGTGCCAAATATAGTTGTCAAAAACATGTCATACGGTTATTTCGTATGCGAATAACATATTGTACTCTTGTTATTGAGTCAATTATAATATCACTTATAAATGTAGTATAATAATCTAGTTCAAGCATATTATGTTAAAAATTTATTATTTTGTTCACCAAATAAATAAAAAATATAGATAACAATACTAATTTGATAATTTTTTAGTTAATATAAGTCCTTTATTATCTCACTCTTAAGACACTGAATTATAAAGTGTAGTATTTTTTTCGTTTAATCTTTTATTTTATCTGATCATGCAAAATAACCTGTATTACCTAATAAAATATTTTTTTTACATAAATCCCATATTAGATAAAAATTCATTGTCAATTCAACAACTGTACAAGATTAGGTTATTAACTAGTTGAATAAATTGGATTTGGCTCCACTATAATTTCTCAAGAATTGAAGAATTCTCATTTATTTTTGAATGGCCAAGATCTACAAACATAAACAGATTTTGTTGATTTAAAAAGCTTTTTAAATTTTAAAAATTCAAAATCTATTAAATCTACTAGTGAGAACAAATCTTAACAATTCAAAAGTGAACGGGAGGATTTTACAATTATTGTCAAATTGAAGGAGAGTGAAAACAGATTTAGATCCTCCATATTATTTTTTGTTACATAATTTCACTAAAATCGTCTACTATGTATTCACGTAGGATTCATAATTTATATGTGGACTCCTCATTCATATACTGCAGGTACTCTATTATGGAGTGAACTCGTAAGAAAAAGTAATAGAGAGGATATAAATATTAGTGAAACCCGAATTAATAGATGAGAAATGTTATATGATTCAAATTTGTATTTCAAATAAAGGGGGTCTGTAAGGGAGTAAATTTGCTCAGGGATCCAACCCTCCACAGAAGAATTTTGGCTAACCTGGCGTTCAGAGCCCAGTTGCCTTTACCCCCCATCCTATGGGTACCTCCTCCATAAGAAGTCTAAGTTTATATGACAGTGGGAGAAACGAACCTCATTCATAGGAAGTCTAAGCTTATATGGCAGTGGGGGAAACAACTCCCATCCGATGTGGAATGGGGGATAAAGGCTACTGGGACTCAAGTCCACTAAGTTAACCAAAATCCTTCCGTGGAGAGTTTTAAGTGAGACAAAAACTCACCCCTCACAAAAAGACGCCTTTTAAAAGGAAGTTTGATGGGTACCTCTGATCAGATGGCTAGTGGGTACCTCCTTCATATGAAGTCTAATCTTATATGGCAGGGAAAGACGATTCTCATCCGATGTAAAATGGAAGATAAAAGTTACTGGGGCTCAAATCTGCCATGTCAGCTAAAATCTTTCCATGGGGGTATGAGTGAGACAAAACTCACCCCTCACAGGGTTATTGGATGAGTAGTCCCATTAATTTTTTTAAATGGGACACTGATTCAATGACCCAATTCATTTAAAAATGCAATTTTAAGTTAGATAGTAATGGTGTAAATTAATGCAAAGTGGTAATATTGGATAAGAGGTCATCAAATCGTTACACGGCGCATTTTAGCAACTGTTTAGTTTAGACAATCCGTTTTGGGATCTTCCAAGATCTTTTTTTTTTGGTCTCCAAATCTTACAAGATTCTTCCAAGATTCACCTACCCAAACCCAACAAGAAAAAACGAATTCTTCAAAGATTCACAGAATCAATTGATCGATTCAAAGTTCTATAATCTATACACACATGTATCTATCTCTGGTTTAGATAAAGTTTTTTTTTGGCGGGAAAGCTATGGGAGCGGAGATCTGCGAGAAATTGATGTGCCAAACGATCGACATCGAAGTGCCGCCGGAAGAGAGAAGTCCGGCGTCCGCTGTAGAGAACAGAGAAGAGCTATTCGTGCCGCCTTTGAATTTCTCTATGGTCGATTATGGTGTGTTCAGGTCTAGTTTTCCTGGTACTGCCAATTTCTCATTCTTGCAAACCCTAGGCCTTCGTTCAATTGTGTAAGTAACTGTTTTCCTTCGATGTTTAGTCTTCACAGTCGAAATCACTGTCTTTGAGTTTTCCTTAATTTTTTTTTTCGATTGTTGATTCTTGTTTGAGGAATATTATTTTTTGTAGCTCTTTTGAATTTTTGATAGTGAATTGTGATAATGAGTGTTTTTGATTTCATTGTGATTTGGTTTATTTATGTTCGTGTTTTAGATATTTGTGTCCGGAACCCTATCCAGAGGCGAATCTTGATTTTCTCTATGCGACTGGCATTCAGCTCTATCAGTTTGGAATTGAGAGTTACAAGGTTCATACATGCATTCATGTGCAACTGTTTTACTTAAAATTGATTATGCTTTGCTATAATGAAGTTAGTTGCTCTGCTTGACATTGAGATTTGAGTTAGTCAAAATAATTAGTGTTAATTGTGTGGACTGATCGTGATATGCATATTGTTTCTGGTATATTATACAAACAATTACACTGGATGTGGAGCAATTTGTTTAAAGTGTTCATTGGTCATTGTAGAATCATCTGGCATGTGAATTATCTGACTGTTTTCTAGAAGAAGCGTCTCTGAAGGGATATACGGGTAGTGTACCATTGTTAAGAATGAAGCTTGGACTATTTGGCTTCATCCTTAAAAAATGCATCAGTGCACATACATGCATGCCTATTCTGGAAGATCATTGGTTCAAATAGGCAGTTAGCACATGTCTGATAACGGTTTATACATTGGAAGTGAGAAGGTTAGATGGGTACACTTCTTGAACCACTTCTACTGAATAGATCATCAGAAATTGGGGGTGGGGGGAATTGTCCCAACAGTGAATAAATCGTGACCAGCTGGAAGAGATATTTTATGAAATCAGGATGCGCTCCTGCAGCAATAAACTGTGCCCTGAATTATACCATGTCCAGCATCAGAGCAAGAAATTTATGTTTAAATAAGCTACCTTCAGTTCCTAGGAATTGTAAGTTTAGTTTTAGTTATAGAGTAGTATTGTTTGTTTCAGCATTTTGTTTCGTTTTAATTTATTCTTGAATTTGTAACAATCACAGAATGAGCTCATGGTCGATGCTTGAGAAGGCAAAAATGTGCCTGAAGGGATCATTTCTCCTTTTTCTCTTCTTGAGTACGTACCTTTAGGTGCTTGACCCCTGGACAGTGGCCATTGCTGCAAGAGAAGTCATGAGAGTTGTGGTTTTCCATATGGGCTATTATGCAGTTATAAAATTCTCTACATGAAAGTAGTGTGCCATATGTCAATTTAATAAATGGTGACAATTAACGATCATATGAACTTACATATGGTTATATGCGAAACCTAGTGTTTGCTGTTGAAGTCTCTTAAATTGTTCATTTGCATTCACTGTTCTGCTGGTAAATAGGATTGCCTGCGGAAACCCTGTTTACATGGGACCATTATTTTGTTCTAAGCTTTGATGATAACATCGACAGGAGCCTTTTGTAAGCATTCCTGAAGATTCAATTTGTGGCGCGTTAAAAGTGGTTCTTGGTATGCTTGAACATCATCTTTTGAATATCCTTGTTGGGATTTATACCTTTAATCACTCGCTTATTAGTTTGCTAATGTATGCTCCCATTTGTTGTCCATGTAGATGAAAAAAACCACCCACTCCTAATCCATTGCAAAAGAGGGAAGGTACTAGTACTTTTTCGGTCTGTGCTCTTTACTCATCATGTTATTCTTTACACATGATTTCATGCACCAATAAAAAGAAACCACACCTGCAGCCTGCAGGTAATTATGTTGGATACCCCCATATGTGGGGTATACCATGCAAATATGATATTTTGTCATTAAATGGTGTTACCATTTGTCAATAACAATAGGATATCACCGTCACATTGAATATTTACTCGGTTATACCTTGTTGATGGATCGCTGTAAAACTTGTAAATGCTAAAAGCATATCACCGTTATATTGGATCTTGACTCTAGTTAGATTATCATAAAAGGAATATGTAAGAGCCAATTTACAAACCTACCAATTTGTGTATTTTCTTTTTGTGCCATGCAGCATAGGACTGGTTGTCTTGTGGGATGCTTGAGAAAACTACAAGGGTGGTGCCTGACTTCAATTTTTGATGAGTACCAGAGGTTTGCTGCTGACAAAGCTAGAGTATCAGACCAAAGGTTTATAGAGTTGTTTGACACTTCTGGCTTTGAATAGTTCCCAACATAGTTCTCATATTCAAACAGTTATACCAATTGGATGTGCATTACAATTGGATGCGGATTACATTTCCGGATTTGCTCGTTCAATATTTTTCCTTCAATTTTTTGTTTTTTGTTTTTAATTTCCTGTCGACAGAAATAACAACTTGTTCTTGCTTTTAGGCATCCAAATAGAATGTTATCTGTAACTGGCAATTGTGGTAATGTCAAAATCCAATGTGACAACACGTAGAGGGCAATGGCTATCTTTACTTTTTAGCCCAAAAGGGAGAAAGTTTCTCACAGCATATTAGTAATCCCTATTCTTCTATAAGTAGTATTGAACTTTCCAATCCAACAGCAATAGATCAGTTCAAACAATGTGTTCTGGTGAGTTAAAATACAAAATCATTTTTAAAAATATTTAAAATATAATAATAAATAAATATTTATTTATTTCTAAAATATTTTAAATAAAAACATGTTTAAACATCTCAAAACACTTAAAAACATGAAAGTATCTATTCAATCATAAATTTGTTCGATTTCCCTTAAAAACGAAGAAGTTTTCAACGTATTGACTGTTTCAACGTTAAATTAAAGGCATAAAGTTAGATTCTTTCATCAAACCAATTGGAACGAAGTGAAAATTTTCTTTTGCAAATTGAATCAGAAGCATTTTTTATTTATTTATCAAACACCAGTTCCACTGCGAATCTTTCACCATTTCAATTTCCAAAAAAAAAAAACCCAAAAATCGGAAAATTGAAAAAAAAAA
>CM042188.1:856108-941020 GCA_023539305.1 Ilex asprella
CCACAAAACCCTAGATCAGCAAAGAGTTACAAGCTGCGGGTTTCGTAATTTAGGGCTAATTTTATAGCTGCTACTGTGCTACATTCCTTTCCTTCGCTTTATAGACCAGTCCACCAGTTGAGGTGGTAACCCTAGAATGTAATTGTAATTACTAAAATACCCTTTGCCAGTCCATTGGATGAAAGTTAAGCCTCAGAAAATAGGCCCGGCTGGCATACTTGCCCATATTCATCTAATCCATGGTGGTTAGTTGGGCAAAGGGGTGCTAACCCATGAAGAAATTTTTATAGCCCATTATTTTTTAGGGTAATTGGAAAGTTGGTATAAAAATTTAGACTTATTTGAACTAAACAACATTAAGAAAACTTATTTGACTTTAAGTGCATTATTTCATCTCTCTGCCCCTATTTTTTTTCTCTCTCTCACTACCTCTCCTCTTATTTCATTATTCTCTCCATCTTTCTCTCTCATTGTATCAATGTTACACAACATAATTACACTAATCAGTTACACTAATTAGTTACAATTATCCTATAATACACTAAATAGTTATTCATGTGTTATAATAAATCAAACAGTTACACTAAACAATTATACGAAATTACAACACCAACTTAATTTGTCATTTAGTTATTTACATAAATCAAAGAGTTACACAATTTAATATCACGATATGATTACAACAATTATATACATCAAATTGAATTTATCATTACACAAAAGACTTTATCATTATACTAAATTTGGTATATATGATTAGTGTAACGATGTCGCGATACTAAATAGTGTAACTATTTAGTTTATACAAACAATTGAATGACAAATTGGGTTGATGTTATAAATTTTTGTAATTATTTGGTGTAATTGTTTAGTTTTATTAGAACGCATAAATAATTATTTGGTGTATTATAAGACAATTGTAACTATTTAGTATAACTGATTAGTGTAATTGTAATATTGATATAAATAGGCAGAGAGAGAGAGAATGAGGAAATAGGGGAAAGAGATAAAAAAAATAAATCAAATTTTTACATATTTAAAAAGAAAATAAATTATCAATGATAGATATAAAGAGAAAATATGGGAGAAATGGGGAAAGAGAGAGATGGAGAGATAGGGAGAGAGTTTAATGAAATATTTATATATTTGATTAGATATATAACTGTCAATCAATAATGTATAATTTAAAGAAGGGTATTTAGATAAAATAATTTTGATTTCATTTGAATTTTGTACATAAACATAATATGCTTTATTAAAAAGGAACTTAATAGAGTAGATAACGTATTCATACACCTTTCCTCAAATTAGTGTAAAAAATTGTATCCACAACAAAAAAATTCATTTTTTTATCGAGTCAATCTTAATGAGTCTTTTTATCGAATGCATATATTTGGATCAATACCAACTCTATGGCCAAGTAAAATTAATCAAAAATATTATTTAAATTTAATTTGTTGATATAGTGCATCTCAGTCATTGAATTAATAGCAGGTGGTGTCTACTTTCAATTTAATGACAAAAAATGATTAAGTTAATAAATTAAATTTTAATAATATTACTCTTTACTCCACGGGATTATTTGAGTTGGCTACTTTGTGCAATCTAATGAGCCAAAATCATAACCTATGATCCTATCAATTTAGCTATGAACTATAAATATATCATCACATACCAAAATGGATTGGTCCATAGTTGGAACTTGGTTTTTGGTATTTGACTCCCTAAAATAGAGAGTTGAGTGAAAAAATTCTTAGGTATGACTTAGTGGTGAGCTTGTCTTTAATAATTCACACGTCTTAGATTCAATTCTTTTTCGTATTTCTTAAAAGACATGCTCTATAGGTCTAAATTATTTTTATCTTTTAAAGAGACGTGCTCTAATCTAACTCAATTCATAATCGTCAATCGGTGAATTCGAGATAATAAAAAAATAATAAAGAAGGTATTGAAGATGCTCTTGGACAAAAGGAATCTAGATATCTGTAAGGAGATCATTCATCATTATTAGGTGATAGTCTTATTTGTATGTAATAGAACCCGCTTAAATAATCGATAAGTGGTTGATTAAAAAAAATGAAGAAAAAATATATTAAAGAGGCTCATTACTTTAGAAAGAACCAAATCAACGGTGATGCCACTAGTATTATATACATCAGATGGTTCAGCATGACCATAGGTGGGGTCCATAGAGGATATTCAATCTAATAAACCAAACCGAACCGAACCGAACTGCCTATCTAGGGTTTCCAGCTCAACACACTTTCTCCAAACCCCCCCCCCATCTTTCACTGCCATCTCTCTCCCTGAAAAATCTGCTTTCAAATCATTTCCTCCTCAAAAACCCATCTCATCAAATCAAATCAATTTTCTCCTCAATCAAGCTTCTGGGACTTCACAGTCCAATTACACAGCATCAAAATCTGCACAAAAAGTGTGAACCTCCCTCGGTAAGTCTCTCTATCTCTCAGAGTTCTAGAATTAGAATCTCAGATTCACACAACCGAAGTTATAGTCGAACAAACTGCAAATTCATATTGGAACTATATCTGCTATTTTGATTGGAATAAAGACAGATTTTTTTGAGGGTGTGTGTTAATTCATTATATGGGGAAGTCTGGTGGTAGGAAAAAGAAAGGTGGTATTAACCAAAACCATGTTTCTGGAGATAGCAACCCTGTACCAAATGTTAACGGTGGTGTTGATTTGAATTCATCAATCTTCTTAAAAAGAGCCAATGAGCTCAAAGAAGAAGGAAACAAAAGATTTCAAGCTAAAGACTATATGGGTGCTCTTCAACAATATGAGAATGCCCTTAAACTTACCCCCAAAATACACCCGGATCGAGCTGTGTTCCATAGCAACAGAGCGGCTTGTCTGATGCAAATGAAGCCCATAGACTATGAAACTGTGATTGCTGAGTGTTCTATGGCGCTTCAGGTTCAGCCCCGGTTTGCCCGGGCCCTGCTGCGGAGGGCACGTGCATTTGAGGCGATAGGAAAGTATGAAATGGCGATGCAGGATGTTCAAGCAATATTAGGCACAGATCCTAATCACAGAGATGCTCAAGAGATTGGCCAGCGACTGCGGACTGCATTTGGGCCTCGACAGGAGGCTCAGCAGGACCTCCAGAGCCGCCCATCGCCTGCAGCCCTTGGGGCTTCTGCAGTACGAGGAGCCCCAATTGCTGGAATTGGACCATGTTTGCCAGCAAGGCCAGTGCCAAAGAAGACAGCAGCTGGATCTGTTATATCATCTAATAGTAAGCTAGATAAGCCTTCTCCAGTGCTCCCTGCCGAAAATGGTCCTGAGATCAAAACCCAATATCCAAAAATTGTTTTGAAGCCTTCAAATGGTTCTTCCAAACCCACCACCACTTCAGTTAAGGATGGCCAAAAACAACAATCATCTTCTTCATCGATGCAGTTGGCCCCTCAGGTGCAGGCTTCAGAAGCTATAACTCGATTGAGGCCCCTGAAGCTTGTTTATGATCATGACATAAGGCTTGCCCATATGCCAGTTAATTGCCTTTTCCGAGTATTAAGGGAGATTGTAAGCCAAAGATTTCCTTCATCAAAGTCAGTTTTGATTAAGTATAAGGATAGTGACGGTGATCTAGTGACCATAACCTGTACTGGTGAACTCAGGTTGGCAGAATCCTGTGTTGACAGCCTTTTACCGAAAGAACCTGAAACAGACAAAGGGGACTCAATTGGGATGTTAAGATTGCATATTGTTGAAGTAAGTCCAGAGCAGGAGCCACCTTTATTGGAAGAAGAGGAAGAGATGCCTCTTGAAAGTGAGCTAGTGAAAGGAGATGAGGGCGGATCGCATTCTTCACTTGGTGATTCGGTGGTGGAATCTCTGGATACTGAGACCGAAAAGACAGAGAAGGCAGCTCCAAAGGGGAAAACAGGAACATCAGAAGATACCGAGTGCAAGGAAGTGGAGATGGATGATTGGTTATTTGAATTTGCTCAGTTGTTCCGCACGCATGTTGGCATTGACCCCGATGCTCATATTGACCTGCATGAGATGGGAATGGAGCTGTGTTCTGAGGCACTTGAGGAGACAGTAACAAGCGAAGAGGCTCAAAGCCTGTTTGACATGGCTGCCTTAAAGTTCCAGGAGGTGGCTGCTTTGGCTTTCTTCAATTGGGGCAATGTTCATATGTGTGCAGCTAGGAAACGGATCCCAATAGATGACTCTGCTTCAAAGGAGCTGGTGGCAACACAGCTTCAAGCAGCTTATGAATGGGTAAGGGAAAAATATTCTATGGCGAGAGAGAAGTATGAAGAAGCACTTTCAATAAAACCCGATTTTTATGAGGGATTGCTGGCTCTGGGGCAGCAGCAATTTGAAATGGCAAAACTTCACTGGTCATTTGTTCTCGCTAAGAAAGAGGATCTTTCAAAATGGGATCCAACCGAGACAATTCAACTTTTTGACAGTGCAGAAGAGAAAATGAAAGCTGCTACTGAGATGTGGGAGAAGCTGGAGGAGCAAAGAGCCAACGAGTTAAAAGATCCTAATGCAAGCAAGAAGGACGAATTGTTAAAGCGGAGGAAGAAACAGGCAAGCGGTAAAGAAGGTGAGCCCTCTGGAGGTGGTGGTCCAGGG
Source organism: Ilex asprella (assembly GCA_023539305.1). Taxonomy (NCBI): domain Eukaryota; kingdom Viridiplantae; phylum Streptophyta; class Magnoliopsida; order Aquifoliales; family Aquifoliaceae; genus Ilex; species Ilex asprella. The sequence continues at coordinate 860,729 of CM042188.1, forward strand.
GATATTTCATCTGCTGAAGCAGCAGAACAAGCAGCAGTGATGAGGTCACAGATACATCTTTTCTGGGGTAACATGCTTTTTGAGCGATCTCAAGTTGAATGCAAACTGGGGTTGGCTGGGTGGAAAAAGAACATGGAAACTGCTGTTGAGCGGTTTAAGCTTGCTGGAGCTTCTGAAGCTGACATCTTGATGGTTATGAAGAATCATTGCTCTAATGAAGCATCTGCTGAAGGACATGAGAAAAAGGTTGAGAATCGAAGCACTGGTGTGGCTAGTGAAACAGAGAATGAAGGACATGAGAAAAAGGTTGAGAATCTAAGCACGGGTGTGGCTAATAAAACAAAGAATGAAGGACATGAGAAAGAGGTTGAGAATCTAAGCACTGGTGTAGCTAATGAAACAGAGAATGAAGGTGGGGAGAATCAAGTATCAAGGGAGTTGATCTGATGCAAGGTGCTTTTTCTTTGCATGAGGGTGGATTGAATTTTTTCCTTCCTATTTTGAGAAAGAGAATTGGATGCCAACATTTCACTATTGTTTACTCACTCAGATTGTTTTTGGTGTTCAATTGTGTACCAGTAATTTTCAAGGTCACACTAATTTTAGTAATGCTGATGAGCTTTCGTGAACAATTTATTTGGATTTGCCTATCTGTTTGAAATATGTGGTTCAACAACCCCCCCCCCCCCAAAAAAAAAAAAAAAAAGGAAAAAAAATCAATTTGAGACGAAGGTGAATACTCTTGGGTAATAAACTTCCAAGTTAAAATTGTAATTTAAGAAATTAGGCAACTTATTGGAATACCCTTGAGGAGGGGTTTCTATGAGGTGATACTTATCTTCATTTATTTCTAGTATGCTTCTGATCTGGCGATGGTCAAAATGGTTAGGATACTGGTACTGCACAGATGTTTCCATGTCTCAGCCAACCATGAGGTAACTATTCTTTTGAAGAAAAAATCTCAATTAGCTTTGTGGCAGTTCTATATGTAATGCGTTATTACTTCATGTCCATTTCATATCTTTGAAATAATGTTAATGCTAAAGAATCACATATTTGGCCAATTACTGTGAATGAAAACCTGATTTAGGCACATGATTATTTGATAAAGAAAACACTTATCGTCTTTTGTGTTATTGTTGTGCCAAGTTTTATCTGTTGACAAATGTGAGAATTTAGAAATATGGCTATCCATTCACAGACTTATTCTCATAAAATTTATTCCAGATGCACCTGGATCTTTCTAGTGTTCCTTTAGTAAGCCAGATATTGGGTGGATGGTTGTTCTTACACTTGGTTGGGTTTGTTTATAGGTATTTTCATCTTGCGTCGAGTCTTCGTTTAGCTTAACTATATTACATTACTCAGATTCGGATTAAAGTTTTATCTGAAATAGTTTGACCATTTGGGCAAAATCTTTTTCCTTCATCTTTTTAAACTTTTTTATCTTCTTCTCATTCTTTCCCACAAACTCAAATACATTAGTTGTTTGTATATTCGTCAGAGTTGGGGAAGCTTTTATTCATTTAGTGAATGAGCTTCTGGCACCTATATACTAATCTTCAAAAGGCGGATTGTTTATGGTCTGTGGTAATGTTAAGATAGTTTTCTCTGCTAGCAAATGCTGTAAATGTGAAACAAGATTAACTTTACTGCATGTTGCCTCAGAAATTTCTTTTCTTCTGTTGCTTAGTTTATAATTGCTCAATAGCAGGTGGTTTCAATCCATTTGGTATATTCCAAGAAGCTCTCTAAGTTTTCTTTTCATCAGATTTTGACCTGTGCCATGGTTAATCACTGTATGGTAACACTGTGTGTTGTCTCTTCCTCTTAACATGTCCAACTTATTCTATGATCCACTTTGAAGTTTATGTGCCTTTGCCTAAGTTTATTGTTTCAGATGCTCACCTTTCAATGCCAATAGAATCATACAGTATATAATCCTGGTATAGGAACAATATAATCCTGGTATCTACTATTCATACATCACCAACTACCAATAGAATTAAGAGGTTTTTGTTTCTCAGAGGAGTGGGTGATCATAGTAAGTATAAGCAATATGACATGCTTGATTCTGGTGTTTCTCAAATAGGTGGCCATGATCATGGAAGTGTAATGTCTATCATCTTTCAGGCACTCCCAATTTTATAGATGTAATATGAAGACCTATTAAAATAGATCTATACACTAATACAAGGGTTTGGGTGATGTATTTGTTGTTAGTGCTCCATTTTCAGAAGTTGGATTTCTCTGTGGATATACAATGAGGTAAGCCCACTTAGAGGTGGATTATCTTGTCGTATTAAAGATTGGCTTGATGTAATGTGTAAGGATAATAGTTTTTTGTTTTTTTTTTTTGGTAACAAGGAACCTTTGAAGCCAATGCTACATTGGACCCACTCACACAATGTAAATTCCTGGAAGTCACCAGGGAGGATTGAACTCAAGGTGTCTGTGGTTGCAATTTGCTCCAAATCTAATTCCACACCACTGGATTATCCTGCAGGTTAAGGGTAATTGTTATCCATCTTATTTGTCTCAATTCTGATTGATTCGTTTCTTCCTTCGCGCAGGCACTTGGTTCGCCCCTTGTTGTGTTGGTACCTGAGAGATTATTAAACTCCCATTAGGAAAGCCTTTTTGACTACGTTTTTCTTGGCACATTCCTTTTTGCGTTCAACCTGCATAAATATTGAAAAGGAACTATATAAAGAGACTAGGGTACTATTTTTTACACTACAGTCAAAAAGTTAAACATAAATAGGTAAATTTATTGTGATTAAAAGATTAAAATGTAAGTGTTAAAATAAACCGTCGGATCTAAACAATCTGATTGTTGTACTTTATACAAGCTGAACAATCTAACTATTGTGCTTTATACAAGGTGAACACTCTATTTTATTTTGCAGATATATCACAGGCAAATTGCAGTTCCTTTACAAAGAGTAAACCTCTTCCACACCACTAGAATCAGACAACACTCCAGGGACTTCAACCCACAACAACCAAAAATATCAAACCCTCTTAATAATAAAGACACCCTAACAAGAAAACAGTAATGGTGATATGAACACACACACAAACCCTACTGGATTTGGGGCTAAAACCAACTCCAACTGTTGAAGTTGGAGTACTGTCCATAGCTTTCATTGCTTCGAACCTCGGTTCTTTGGCTTGGAACTTCAGGCCAGAATAAAGCTTCATGTAGTCCTCGAACAGGAATTTCGGATACATTTCTTTCTTCTCATCTTCTCTCTCTACCAATGCAGGTGCCGGATAAATCACAGCATCGCTGCCCGGATTGTAGAATGATGCTATGGACATTCTGTTCCCGTCCGGTTGAGCAATCACCCGGTGCATTACACTCTTGTATTTGCCATTAGTGATCACCTTCACACAGGTAAGGAAAATTCTAGTAGTTAAAATAACTACTTTTTTTGGATTGTTCTAAATGAACTGAAAGGTAGGTGACTAGAGTGGGTTGGTAAGCAATCCGAGTTGCTAGAGTTTAGCTCATGCTCAACTCGATTTTGACTCATTTTGGCTTGTTCAAATTGTCAAATGAATCAAATTTAATCAGACTTCTAAACTTATTTTATAAACAACTCAAATCCCAGCAACATGTACCTCAACTTGAGTAAGTTTGGCTCAGGGAATAGGTTCCTCTTTATGAATGATTCTATTTTTATTGTAGAATATTCCCTATTTGAAAACAAAATAATCCCAAATTTATATCTAAATAGCTTTAGATGATGCTCAATTCTCTTTCTCACTCTCCTTGAATATAATGAGAGATTTTTTTGGGGAAATTGAGCTTGTTTTCGACTTAACTTCGACTCGAATGCTCACAAACTTCTACTGAGTCAAGATTGAGCAAGAATCTATACTTGACGATTGAGCTCAGCTCGAGCTTGAATTCAACTAGCCGAGCTTAACTCGACTAAACACAATTCTGTTGAGCTTGAACATACTTAAACTCGAAAAAGCTTGACTCGATCAACACACCTAACTAAATACTATTTGAATGTACCTCGAGTTGGTCCCCTGTGTTGATTACAATGGAGTGGCGCAGTGGTGGCACATCGACCCATTCGCCGTCCTTGAGTAGCTGGAGGCCACTGACCTTGTCGTCCTGGAAGAGGAGGATGATGCCACCGGCATCAGTGTGTGCCCGGAGGCCCTTTATGAGTTCTGGCCGGGGACAAGGAGGGTAGTTGCTGACCTTGGTGCCAAAGGTAGGGCCCTTGGAGCCATAGAAAGCCTTCTTCAGGTACCCTTTCTCTAGCCCAAGGTTCTCACATAGCAAATCCAGAAGCAACTCAGCTAGTTTCTCTAGTTCCAGCACAAACTCCTTCATTGCCATCCTGTTATCATTTACACAATAGTTGAGTGCAAGTGAAGAATATATATAGAAACACAAAAACATAGGAGGGTAGTCCTAAGTTTGTAGGACCATAACTGTAGTGATTCTAATAAACCGAGTCAAGCTGAGTGCCAAACTGTTTATTCTTGGCTTGTTCGCTCGCAAAGACTGTTAGACTCGGATCAGGTCCTTGAGTTTCAATTAACTTGTTTAAGCTAGTTTCGTCAATTTTTTTGTCCAAACTCAAACTCGGTCCTTTTATTAGCATGAGATTAAACAAATCGAGCTTGAGCTTGTGTTTGCTCATAAATTCGATCAAGCTCAGATATGCATGTGTGTGAGTTCACGAGCTTGACAATCGCAACTATTTGGCAACGTGTAGCGGATCCCAAATAGTCGGAACTTGTCCTCTTGCATTATCTATTAGTAGTTTGTGATTTGAACCTGTAATCTTCTTCAAGATCAGGGATCTGAGAGAGGTTTGAAACAGGAAGATGGCGCAAGAAGAAGGTGCTTTCCCAGTCCAAGTCACTGATTTCACTCTGATCAGCAGCCTTTAAGCCCTTACTTGCCACCATTTCCTTGAACCTTTCTTGCATACACTTGTTGTAGTGTTCCTTTGTCAGCCTCTCCACACTGTCCATGAGCTCATGAGGTATCCCATGATTGACCAGCTTTAAACAATTCAACGATATATACATAGAGAGAGAGAAAAGCAACTCAGTAAAGCTCTTTAGAACTATATACACATGCAAGAAGAGAGAGAACTAAAAAAACAGTGTTACCTCAAAGAAGCCCCAGTTCTCACAAGCATCTTTTATAATCACCATTGTGGCAGCCCTCTCTTCACCATTAAGCTTCTCCATGTTAATGACTGGGAAAGTCTCCATCTCTGTGTGTGTGTGTGAGAGAGAGAGACAGAGAGAGTGAGTGTGTGAGTTTATCTCTTTGTGTATACTGAAGGTGTAGGCGTAGATATATAGGCCTTTGTGGAGGGAGATAAGGGGAAAAGGTAGCGGCGTCACTCTTCCACATTAATGTAACCACGACACGAATTTGACACCATACTGGGTAGGTTAGTCTTAAACATGAATATCCTGTTACTGGTATGATTTGTAATATTGTAAGTTTTAATTTAATATTGTAAGTTTTTATTAACACGAATACAATACGAAGCTAAAATGATATGATCTATGTTGGAGTTTGACCCAAACTCTCTAAATATTTTATTCCTTATTTATTTGATATTAGTTTTTAATTAGAGTTTTAATAGGTTTAAGAGTTTTGACTCATGAAGTATATTAGTTAGTTTGAATTAGTTTAATCAAAGTTATAATAGGATTTGTTTTGTTAGTTTTAATAGGTTTGACCTCTTTAATATTTAAAGAGTCTTTTATGTTTTTTTAAAAACAGTAGCTTTTGTTGAAGATTTCTTTTTGAGTAAGATGTTGGCTATAACGTCTTTAGCTTCATCTTCTTCTTTAATTTTTTCCTTTGATTAAAATTGTTATGTGTGTGAGTTATTTGAGTGTTTAATATTATTTTGGGATCCTATATCTAGTATCAGAGCCAAGTTTAAAGATGGCAAACAAGAACGAGTTCGTTCAATGTCCCTTGGAAAATTTGACGGGTTCAACATTGAAAAACACAGATGGAGTTGTTTTTCAAGATCATGGATTTTTCAGATATTGTGATACGCGGTTTCATAGATCCCGGAGATCTACCAACTCACACAAAAGCCAAAAAGGATGAATTGGTAAGTAATCAGAAGAAAGACAGCATAACGTTGATGTATATTTATGGAGCAATTGATTCATCAATTTATGATAAGATTGCTCATGTTTCGACGGCAAAGGTGGCATAAGATGTCTTGATCAATTGTTATATTGGACAAGACAAAGTGAAAAAGGTTCGGTTGCAGACCCTTCGTAGGCAGTTTGAGCTTCTTCAGATGAAAAAATCAGAGAGTATATCTGATTATTTTTCGTGGACGTTGGTTATTGTCAATCAGATGAGAGCCAATGGCGAGGATGTGAAGGATCTCCAGATTATGGAGAAAATTCTTTGGACCTTATCAATGAGGTTCGAATATATTGTCACAGCTATCTTGGAGTCAAAGGATCTTGATTCCTTGACAGTTGATGAGTTGATGGGTTCCCTGCAACCCCATGAACAAAGATTGAATGAAAAGACTGAGATTTTAGGAGAAGAAGCTTTGCATACTCAAACCAGCTTCAAAAAAGAGAAGGATAAGTCTCATAAATCCCAATCAAATTAGAGGTATCAGCATTCAAATAAACAAGGTACATGACAAAAATGCAAAAGTAATAATTAGGGTGAACAACGTGATAAATCCAAAATCAAGTGTCATAATTGTGAAAAATTAGGGCACTATAAAAGGGATTGCTTCAGATTAAAGAGACCTGATAATAAGAATTATCATGCTAAAATTGCAGAGGGCAATGATGATAATTCAGAAGTTTTGTTTTTGGCTGATAGTGCAGCAGATGATGTTCGAAAAAATAAGTGGTATTTAGATTCGGGTTGTAGTAATCACATGTGTGGTTACAGGGAGATGTTCACTGTATTGGATGAATCTGTTCAATCAGATATTAAATTTGGGAATGCTTCAACCATCCCCATAAAGGGAAAAGGTAAAATTTCTATTAAATTAAAAGATGGGTCTTTGAATGCTATTTCAGATGTTTACTATGTTCTCGGTCTTAGCCATAATTTATTGAGTATGAGACAGTTGTCAGAAAAGGGGTATGATATGAGGATTTTTAATGGTGTTTGTAAAATTAATGACAGCCGCAAGGGACTAATAGCAAAGGTAAATATGACACTCAATCGTTTGTTCTCTTTACAAATTAATTGTCATAATTTACTTTGCTTTAATTCTGAAATTTCTGGGGATAATTGGTTATGACATATGCGGTTTGGGCATGTAAATTTTCATAGTTTAAATTTTCTTGCCCGGAAAAAATTAGTTTTAGGTTTGCCTACTATTAATATTCCTTGTCAAGTTTGTGAAACTTGTGTTTTGGAAAAAAAACATAGGGACCCCTTTCCCGATAAACAGACTTGGCTTGCAAAAAGTTCCCTTGATTTGATTCACTCTGATTTGTGTTCTGTTGAAGTTTCTTCTAATGGTGGGAGTATGTATTTTATTACCTTTATTGATGATTTTAGCAAAAAGACCTGGGTGTATATTTTGAAAAATAAATTTGATGCCTGTGATACATTTAAATATTTTAAGGCTTATATTGAAAGGCAAAGTGGGAGAAAAATTAAGGTTTTGAGGATTGACAGAGGTCAGGAATATATGATTTGTGATGATTTTTTGAGAAATTATGGTATTAAACATTAGTTGACGGCCAGGAATACTCCCCAACAGAATGGTATGGCAGAGAGGAAAAATAGAACTATTATGAATATAGTTAGATGCATGTTGAAATCTAAAAATATGCCTAAAATTTTTTGGGCAGAAGCTGTTATTTGTGCTGTTTATGTTTTGAACAGGTCCCTTACTAGAAATTTCAAGGGAAAAACTCCCTATGAGATTTGGAGTGGTCAAAAACCAGGTATTCAGCATTTGAGGGTGTTTGGTTTTGTTGCCTATGCCCATGTTCCTGATCCACTCATGAAAAAGCTTGAGGACAAGACTGAAAAGTGTATTTTTATTGGGTACAGTTCAGTTACAAAGGGGTACAAACTTTATAATTCCATTACAGAAAAAGTGATTATTAGTAGATATATCACTTTTGATGAGCAAGGTGTTTGGGATTGGTCCCAAAAGGAAAATAAGTCAGCCATATTTGTTCCTTTTGATGTTGATGATTCAGTTGGTGACCAACTAGTTGAACAATCCCTTGCTGTTCAATCCCCTCAGCCAGAGTCATCTAGGCGTTCACAGCGTGCACGACACTTGCCAGCTAGATTGGAGGATTATGTTATTGACACTGACAGTGATCCTTCTGATGAAGATTTGATAAATTTTGCTTTATATGCAGATTGTGATACTGTTTCTTTTAGTGATGCTTGCAGGGAGAAACATTGGGTGAAAGCAATGGGTGAAGAAATTCATGTCATTGAGAAAAATAATACATGGGAGCTTATTTCACTTCCTAAGGGAAAGAAAGCTATTGGAGTTAAATGGGTATACAAGACCAAATACAAGCCAAACGGGGACGTAGATCGCTTCAAAGCAAGGTTAGTAGCCAAGGGTTACAAACAAAAATCAGGTATTGATTATCTTGAGGTTTTTGCTCCTGTTGCTAGGCTTGATACTGTTCGTATGATTATTTCTCTTGCTGCTAACAATTCTTGAAAGATTTTTCAAATGGATGTGAAATCTGCTTTCTTGAATGGTGTCCTTGAGGAGGAAGTTTATGTTGAACAGCCTGCTGGTTATGTGAATAAAGGGGAGAAAAACAAAGTCTATAAGTTGAAAAAGACTTTGTATGGGCTTAAACAAGCCTCTAGAGCTTGGTACACCCGAATTGACTCTTATTTTGTGGAGAATAATTTTCAGAGATGTCCCTATGAACACATGTTGTATATCAAAACTAATTCTCAGGGTGATATTATTATTGTGTGCTTGTATGTGGATGATCTTATTTTCACAGGGAATAATTTGAAGTTAATTGAGAAATTCAAAGAGGCAATGATTTCTCAATTTGAGATGACTGATATGGGTCTGATGTCCTATTTTCTTGGGATTGAAGTTAAGCAGATAGACAATGGGATTTTTATTTCCCAACAGAATGGTATGGCAGAGAGGAAAAATATAACTATTATGGATATGGTTAGATGCATGTTGAAATCTAAAAATATGCCTAAAAACAAAAAATTCCTTCAAAGATTTTCTGTGATAACAAGTCATCTATTGCTTTGTCAAAGAATCCAGTTTTTCATGGGAGAACTAAACATATTCATATCAAGTATCATTATATTCGTGATTTGGTTAATAATGGTGAGATTGAAATTTTGTACTGTCAATCCGATGATCAGATTGCAGATATTATTACCAAGCCACTTAAATCTAATGCGTTCATGAAGCTTAAACGGATGATGGGGATGATCAAGATTGAAGAGTTTGATTCAAGGGAGGTTGTTGGAGTTTGACCCAAACTCTCCAAATATTTTATTCCTTATTTATTTGATATTAGTTTTTAATTAGAGTTTTAATAGGTTTAAGAGTTTTGACTCATGAAGTATATTAGTTAGTTTGAAGTAGTTTAATCAAAGTTATAATATGATTTATTTTGTTAGTTTTAATAGGTTTGATCTCTTTAATATTTAAAGAGTCTTTTATGTTTTTTTAAACACAGTAGCTTTTGTTGGAGATTTCTTTTTGAGTAAGATGTTGGCTATAACGTCTTTAGCTTCATCTTTTTCTTTAATTTTTTCCTTTGATTAAAATTATTATGTGTGTGAGTTATTTGAGTGTTTAATATTATTTTGGGATCCTACAATCTACCTGTTAAACTAGTTGAGACGATACAAAATACATTCAACAAGGTATAACTCAATTGACACACCTAAAAAAAGGATAGAAAAGAATAAGTGGTTGGATGAAGAATTAAAGTTAAGAATCCAAATCCAACAAAAAGAAGAAAAGCAGTGCTTGTGGAGCATATATGTGATCACATCCAGATAGACCCCCACCAACTTTGGCTGAATCTTTGGGGCATGGTCTAGGGCTTGATCCACCTCTCTCATGGCCATGGGGTGGGACCAAGTATGGTGTGTTGGCTTGCTTTCTAGGTCCTTGACCAAACTAAAGGTGGTGACTGCTACTTTTGCCCATTTTTTTTGTTATTGCTTCTGTTTGGATGCCTGAAGATGACATCTATGCGATCGAATCAGAGAGATGATTAGTCAAGGTGTGTGTAAACTGACTCAGACATTCCGGACTGTTGAACCAAAAAAGAAGGAGATGACATTTATGAAGTTGCCTTTCACTTACCTAATTGCCTTTGTTTTATTGTAGGCAGTCGTTTGCCATTGACAATTTGACATGCGTATGCAACTTTATAATTTTTGGTAATCATTTACCCTAAAAACTTTGCGTCTAGATAAAGTTGATTAGAATCGATTCCAAAACTTCAAAGCTTTTTAGTCATTATTTTCCTATGAGAGCCTGTGATATCTACATAGTTTTTAACTTGTGAAGATAGTTAACTTCAGTGATTAATAGTTTGAGGTCCTAAGTTAGAGTCTTAAAAGAGATGCTAAGCATAGTTTTACGGTTGAATGCGCCCATCTAAGATGTATCCAAGAAACACAAGATTAATAGAGTTCTCAATTATCTATATCTATATTTATACTACTTTTAAATATTACTTGAGATAATTTTTTTTTTTACCTAAAATGCTCGGAAAAATATACAAAAAGACAACAATATCATTTTTAGTATGTTGTATGGTCTTTAGAAGTTTCAATTTACTCCTCTTTAGGTTTTAAACGACATTTATGATCTTTAAATTGTCATGTATCATCCTTGGACCAACTTTCTAATAAACTTAGGGGTCGTTTGGTAAATTTTTTTCGCATCTTCAAATAAATAAAAAACATATACAATTTTTGTCTTTATTTTGTGGTAAACACTGAAACTGAAAACATATTTGAGAGTCATTTGTATTTATTAAATTATGAGAATAAAAATAAAAAAATATTTTTAGTAACTACTTCAAATTTTATCCTAAATATAAATAGTTGAGCTTCAATACCTAAAAGAGTTGATTCACATCTTCAGAGCCCTTGCTTGTGTAGAAGTAGGCCCAAAACCCCAATTTTAAAACCCATTTGTGACCCCCAATCACACGTGGACTTTCGAGCCTCTATCGACTTTCATACATACCCGGTGATTTTTAATACGACACGTTATTTATTTTTTAATGTTAGATACAATTTTTAATAGTATTAATCCATCAAAGATCATCAATCTAATTCAAATGGCAATCAATTTCAAACATAACACACACAGAGAACACAATACACACACACACACACGACACAACATAACACAAACTCAATGCAACAAACACACACACTCAACACAACACATACACATACACATACACATACACACACACACACACACACAAATCTATGCATATATACACAGAGAGGTCTTCGTCTTCTGGGTTTCACAAAGAACAAGAGAGAGAGTATCGTCTTCTGAATTTCACAAAGAGCATTGTCTAGAGAGAGAGAGGGAGCATTGTCTTTTTCCACAGCGACAGAGAGATCGTCTTCTTCCATTCTATCAGTTCGTCTTTGTTCATATACACACACATAGAGAGAGAGAGAGAGAGAGAGTGAGGTCCGAAGTCATGTTTTATACTTCCACAAAAAGTAACACATTTTGTTAGCAACGAGGGTCGAATCCAAAACCTCATTAAAATTTTCAACAGTGCTACGCACGTGTTTTGTATTTTAGATGTTTTCTGGAACACAATTTTTTGTTTTTATTTTTTTGGCTTGTATCCAAGACAACTAAGATGAAACAAAAACAAAAACAATTACCAAACATGTTTTTGTTTTTAATTTTAGTAAAAATTGAAAACAAAAACACAAAACAAAAGACAAAAACACCAAACAAACAGGTCTGAAGTTTAAAAACTATTCATTTTCCAGGGTATATTATATATTCATGTATGTACACGACTATTTGCATAACATAAACTTGGTGAAAATTTATTTGTGTACGTTTGTGTGCATTTTTTGGATGATAAATCAGGATGTTCATTATATTCTTTTTTATTCTGCTTGGAGTAATATTCAATGCGCGGATGTCATAACTTCAAGTAATGTTCACTTCATGAACTATCACGTCTTTTGTATCTAATAAACATCATCAGTTACACATATACGTTGTACAATTATCAACCTATTGCATGCAACTATGTCACCGCATGCCAGCTTACTATAATCGTTGAATAATATCTGATAAACTCAAAATTAATTGGGTCAAGTCTACTGAATCAAGAAGGCCCAAGTCAGTTAAAAGGCGGTCTAGACACACTTTATCGATCCGACCAAGTCCAGAATTCAAGGAGTCCGAGAATATAAGAGCACGTGGGAGAGAGAAATTCAAGATAGACATTGAAGGATATCGAATCTTACCTCAATTGTACTTATCAAAAAAGTAAAATCATCTCCCTCACGTCCCAACCTCACCACACCTACATAATGTAAGTCATCTTCACATAGAGAGGATTGTCACCTTTTTTAGACCTCTATATTTTGAGATCTCTACACACACTACACCTCCCTACACACATTGCTCCTCTCTCCAAAAGTATTGTAATACTCCCAGAGCATATTCTTCTAACAATTTTTATTTATCAATAAAGATCTTCAGTCACCGCTACCGTTCCCGATAGTGGAGTAGATTATCCGGACCGAACCACTATAAATTTGCGTGTTTATTCTTATTTACTGTTTTGTCATTTGATTGTCTACTTACTGCTCATTAATGACATCCGTTTATATATTTGACTGTTAATCTTATATAAAAATTAATTTGTGCATCATCAATATCATTTTGACAAACTTGTTGTCTGTGTCATCATTTTGACCCTTCTTAAGATAAAATCTTAGTTCTCTCCCGGATGAATAGTTACACTTATTTGACGAATTAGTGTTTATTAATAAAAAAAAATTACAAAGTTGTAATAACAACACAAATAATTGCAACTTTCCACTTACATTTGTACCAAAATCATACACACACAATAAGACGTGACAAGAACATACCAACATTATGTGACGAATATTTCATGGTCTTAAACATGAAATTGAATCTGATCAAACCCTAATTGGTCACGAATATCGAGGAAATCTTGGCCTTAGAATATATCAAGTATCTCGAGAATCGAACGGTTGCAGAGGGGACAAGACCCTCGATTTAACCACAACTCCCTTGAACACACCCTGCAAAAAGTGTGCCCACATGGTATGAAAGCTGCGCCCTTGTTCCTCCTCATGCATACGCAGCACATCGAATCACTCCCCGTCCCTTTTTCCTCCTTCTCCGTCTCGCCATCACAGCCCTCTGATTCTTCCAGCAATCTCATCAACGATACTCTCAACGGTGTCCCTGGTGATGTTTCGGCAGTTACGTCACTCGGCCCATTGATATCGAGCCTTAGTGGACTTCGATTTACACCAAATCCATTGTTGTTGGGCCTTATGGGACTTGGGCTTGAGCCGAAGCCTGCATCAGATTCTTGGGTCGCCCGGAAGTGTCGTTCGGCAGCCAACGCCGCCGCCAAGTTCATGCCTGAGGCACCCGGAATATGACCCACACAGTCGGGATCTGACTCCGTCTCCGGCGGAGACTGACCCGCATCACCACCCTCTATTAGTTGCTCTTGTGGGCCTTCATCGTCCTCATCGTCTCTGACGCTTATAGTCGATGGCCCGAAAACCCATGTGGCCCCACAGCATCCCAATCCTAGCCGTTCTTTTAGACTCTTCCGTCTTCTCAATCGATCGACACCGTTCATTCTCTCTCTCAAGAACTCCACTATCGTTCTTGCTTCTCTTTCTCTCTGTTCTCTTCCCTGCAAACCCAGAGCCAATATTTCACCGATTTGATTCATTCTTTCACACACCCAGAAATCAAAATTTCACACACAGCATAAAAAACACACACACACAAACATATTATCGTACAAATCTTGTTCTTCCCTCTCTCTCTCTATTCTCTTCCCTGCAAACCCAAGGCCCAAAGTTTCATCCATTTGACTAGTTCTTTCACACACCCACAAACCAAAACAAAACGCAGCTCCACACACACATGCATTGAGGAATTAAAGGTTAAGGCATGGAAATCACGTGACTTACTTGAAGAGTGAGCAGGACCCACGAGCCCACCACCTCTCTGAGACTCTTGAGCCAATTAACAGGATGGAGAGTGACTAAACAAAAATGGGGGAAGCGACCATAAATGAGAAAGAGAGAAAGAGAGGTCCAAAGGAAGCTGTTTTGAGAAGATGGGGAAATTCAATAAATGGTGGGTTTTGGTGATATCATGACAGCTTCGCCATACATAAGAGAGAGTATAAGCTCCGAAGAAAGAGACGAAGACAAAATGGAAGAATAAGAAGAGATTAAGAGATGAAAATGGTGGGCCTTTGGAGAGTTTTCTTGATTGCAAGAAGGGCATTTGGTTCTTTAATATGTATTGAAGTACAGTATTAACATTTTTTATTTGTTTTCCAAGGTATAATATTGATTGATTGATTTTGTGACTTTATGTGGTTAAGTTTTGTGTGTGGTTGCCGGCAATTAGCTTTAACCAAGTCAAAAGCCATTGAAGCAGGAGGCGCTGACACCGAGGTTTAACCATTTGGCACTTGGGACCTTGCCACCGGTTTAAGGTGAGTGCGTACGTGTAGGTTCACGAAGGATGTGTCACCCAAAAGCAAGAATCTTATGTAGTGTCCCTGCCGGAATCTGTATTCTGAAAACGACAGTTTAATTTTTCCTAGAAAGACAATAAATATAATAAAATTATTTATGTAAATTCAAAATATTCTGAATTTTAATAATTTTTTTAGGGTTATATTATAAAAAAAATTATCTCTTATAAATACTTTAATCCTGATTGACTTAAATATTCTTGACTGTTGATCTAAAAAAAACACAAAGATAATATCTCAAATCAAGAAGAAATGTTTTTTTAAAAAAATTATATCTTGTAGGCTTGCTTCTAGTAGACCAGTCGGTCCTTTTTCGATTCTTTGCTCTTCTTAAACTGTAAGTTCATCAAGGAGTTAATCCCAGTCTGTCTTTCAAAAAGAAGCTTACTTTCGTATTATCATCAGTGATGTTCAAAAATGATCAAATAATGATGTGTTTATATCGTCTTAAATTTACTTTAATCATATTTAATTTATTTATAGTTAGATTTATGTCATATATAAAACGGTAAATTATTGTATAATGATCAAATAATGTGAATTCATTTACTAATTGATTCTAATCACGAGTAAATCATGGTAAGAATGGAACCCATTTAGACAAAACATAATTGTATCCGATTGAGCTATTAATGATTGATGGTTTGATTTTTGGAATTAAAAGTTGTTAGAATTCATATTTAATGTTGAGATTGCTCATTTGTTTGTCAAAATAAGTGGGTCCTACTATTTTTTAAAAAAAAATCTGTAAAAAAATAAAATTAGAATGATATCATTATAATAATTAATCATGATATGGGAATCATAGTATTTTAATTCAATTCATTTTCATTACAATTATTCCAAATCACAATTCTGTTAGAACCAAATATATTATTGCTTCTGTTGAATAATTGCATCAATGAGGGGCACCCCAATATTTTTATACTCCTTGGGGTCTAATACACAAAATAAAAAAAATTGGACTCCACGGGAGCCGGTAGGCATATTCCAATAGTGGCATACCAAGATGATGGCACCGGCCAACCTGTCGCTAAGATGTTTATTTAGAAAATGAGAACTCTTTTAATATATATATTTTTTGGTATGATAAGTCAAGCGAGATTCATTATATACAAGTATGTCCTTTATTCGTTAACATTCCATAATCTCCGAGGAAAGAAATTAGAGGTAAATTATATTAGAGATAATTTAAATTGATCTATGTGTATAGCGGCCCTAACGGAATTTTAGACGGCTCAACAGCCTCCAAACTGACACGTGGATAGTTATAATCGTTATGAAACTCAAAAGGTGTCGGGGGATGGCATCGAAGAGTAATGACTCGGATGTGCTGAGTACACAAGCCGGGACCAACATTTAAGGAGATATGATAGCTCATTAATGAGGACTTGAGTGATTATGACAAGGTTATTAATAAGTCTCTGTGTCCTCGAGACCTAAATTGATAGTCATAATTGCGAAGTATTGATGGTTATTGTGCTGACCAGATGTCCTCTAGAAACCCCGAGATATTGTTCCCCGAACTTTAAACACTCGGAGTAGGTATCAACTGCC
Source organism: Ilex asprella (assembly GCA_023539305.1). Lineage (NCBI taxonomy): Eukaryota > Viridiplantae > Streptophyta > Magnoliopsida > Aquifoliales > Aquifoliaceae > Ilex > Ilex asprella. Next base: position 877,085 of record CM042188.1, read on the forward strand.
AATTAGATAGACTTAAATGACCGAAGTTAGGTTCATAAATGCTCGGCATAGCCCGAGCAGTTAACATATCGCCCGAGTGAACCAGTCACGAAAATCTAAGTAGAGAACACTCATTATGCGTGGATAAGAATACAAGTCATTAAATGTTGAGACGAAACTATAAACTCTTGCACTCATTGCTAGTCTATGTATAAATTCTCTCCAGAAATATGAACACATGTACGAAAAACAAAACTGAGAAAAAAAAATATTTTGCTAAAAGCCTCCAACTCTTACTGACTTCTACTTCAAAGGAGATAAGTCGAATGTTCACTGCCCCCCTTTTCTAACCTTTTGGTTATTTAGGTTTATTATCGAGAGGATTCCTACCTCTACTCATTGCAGGAATTCTCCCACACAGCCCCAATTAGTTGGGTTAATTTTTTTGAGAAGCTTGTATTTTATTTGTTCATACAAATTATTTAAATTTTGAATCAAATTCTATTAAAAAGTTGAGGATTCAAAAAGGGTTCCTAACTTTGGCGTCAATTTTATCACATAGGTCATATAAACGGCTAATTCAACCTATATTAATATTTGATTAAAAAAAACTATATTAATAAAACATTGTCTTAACTATTAAGTTTGAATTCATCAAATTCAACGTGTACCTTTTAAAATAGTACCCAAGCTGAATTTTTAAAAATATATATATAATTTTTTATTTTTTGTCACAGAATATTCAAACTTGTACCGATTTATGAGATTACTCATAGATATGAATCCTAAAAGATATCATCACCTCATTATTGTCATTAGATGCCTCCCCAAACCTAACAGAAGAAAAATATAATCTAACCAACTAGGTCTAATGCAATTAGATACATTTGATACTTCTAATTAGGAGGTTAGAGAAGTAATCCATACTCAAATCTAATAATAAATTCTCTTATGTCCCTCTCTTTGGTTTGAGAGTGGTATTTTGCTCTTATTTAAGATTTTAGTTTGTTTATATCCTATTGTAATATTGATATACTAGTTATAACTTATAACCTATGCCTGAAGGCAAAATGAAACATAAAATTCGAGCACCAAAAAAATTAATTATACTATATTAAAATTTTTCAACATGTGTATACTACTGAGTAATGTTTGAAATAAAAATTATGCTAAACTATAAATAAATTAAATATTAAATAATTGACCATATGATAAAAATTAGTAATGTGATGAGAGAAAATATGTAGGGGATAAAAATTCAATTATATAGTTATTATAAAAGTTAGCAGTTAGTTTAATGATCATCGTCTCACCGTTGAATCTTAAAGTCGTAAGTTTGAACCTTGTCGTTTTTTTTTATAAGAATTGTTGAGAAAAAATAAAATATTTGTCATAATAATTCATCGTTGCGTATCAAAAAAGAAAAAAGAAAAAAGGAAAAAGTAAGTGATGATTGTGGAGGACTGAAATAAGAAGAGTTATGGATAGATTTTTGTTAAAAAAAAAAGTGCAATGGATAGGTTGAGTTGGGCCAATGGAATGGCCTGACTCATGACCCTTTATGGGCTTCGTCTTTAACCATGAATCTCCATGGTTCGTATGAATCAAGACTTATCTCACTAGTTAGACCACTAGACTTGTGGGCTAGGCCTAGAGTTGGCCCACTGGATTTAGTGGGCTAGGCCTAATCTAGTGAGATAAACAGCATAATTGCACCTTAAGAATGATAAAAGTTGTTACAAACAGTTTCCGGCACAGTCCTCGTGATCCTTACACCATTTGCCGTGGTGCGTTTCCTTTTCTCTTTATCCTTCCTCCATTCAATGCACTTATTCTATCTAATAAGTACCTTGTATCAGAATTGAAAAATTTTATGATTTGGATCTTTAATATTCTCTTATTTATTACATGTATCTGCTATTTAAGGAGTATACCATCACCCATTCTTACTAAAAAACTAAAACAAACCTCAAAAACGGAGAAAAGGTGGGAAGTGCGAAAGAAACAGATGTAAAAATAAAAACAACTTTCGAAACGAAGGGGACTAAACAAGAATTAGAGGGATTTAGTGAAGAAGATCCTTCTTCTTACCTTTTTTTGGAAAAAAAAGAGGGTCCGGACAAAATCGATGAAAGTGAAGAGATTCAAGAGAATGGAAAAGAAAAAACAAACGGTATCATACAAAAGTCATGCTCTAATATTTGATTTTAGTTTATAATATAAAATATGACAGACGTCAATAAATTTATTTAACTGTCTCAAATAAATTAATCTAATGGACATTAATATTTCTCTTAAAACCATTCATATTATAATATATTTTTAGATACGAATTACCCATAATATTTATAATATAAAATAATTTTTTTAAAATAAATTTACCTGACAATTTTAAATAAACTCATTTATATCGATCTCTCTCTTAAAATCATTGACATTATATCATACATTCAATTACACCTCACAATAAACAATCCACGCCTTTTCCACGTATCACGTGTCTTTTGTTTATATTACATCCCTGCCGACTGCAGCAACCAAAAATATGGAAAAAAGGGTCTCGCGTCAATCTCTCAAAATATTATTCCACGTGTCGAGCGCTCACGCCCTCATATATGCTTTGTAAACCCGAGAGTACCCTTTTGAAGAAAAACAACTAAACTTCTTGTTAATCCGGCATAACTGGAATGAGAGTCTAATATTAGGGGTGTTAATCATGTCGTGACATATTAATTTCGTGTCGTATTATTTTCGTATCGTATCACTTTCAATACGTGTCGAGTTCGTGTCAATGTTTATGATAATAAAAAAATATTTAATTTGACAACAACTAATATAATTATAAAATTAAAAAATTCTTGTTTTCTATCTACAATACTCGTTAAATAATTATTTTCTATTTATAATATCCATTAATCGTGTTATTCGTATCGAACCTTAATTTGATTTATTTATTACCTGTGTTAACTAATTGTATTTATTTCAGATTCGTATCAGGGTTTGATTAGAGTAAAAAATTGACACCCATATCTGTACCTAGTCTAAATCTAAAGGCAAATATTTAATAATTTAATTTAACCCCAAACTCATCCCAGTCTAAATGTTGTAATAATTAATTTAAGTAGTTTATTTAAAAAAATCAACTTTTCTTGGGGGGCAAAATTGTCAATTTAAGAGATATTCAACCGTCAACTCATGTCATTTTACATATTGTCAATTTTGAGTCTTTGCTTTCGATTTCTCTGTTCTCGCCTGTCTCTCTTTTCTTCTCATCTCAGAGCACTCTGCTTTCCTTTCCCCATCAAACCCACATCACAAAAATGGCTTCAGTGTCTTCTCTACATCAATTCCCATGCAAAACCCTCTCAGTGACCCAATTCACCTCAAAGCCCTCTCTTTTCCTGGCGAATTCTATCAATTTGACCCCCAGAAAAGCGATACAAAGCTCAAATTCAAAGCTTTCAGTTGGAGAAATCGCAAAGGCGAGACTGAGTGGTTTTCGAGTCCGTGTGGTGGCGGATGATGACGAGTGGGGCCCAGAGAAGGAGTATTCTGCGGGAGTGGCGGTGGCGGAGGAGGTGGAAGAGCCGACGGAGATTGATTTGCTGAAGAAGCAACTGGTGGATTCTTTCTATGGGACCAATCGAGGGCTTAACGCGACGAGCGAGACGAGGGCGGAGGTCGTCGAGCTCATCTCGCAGCTCGAGGCGAAGAATCCGACTCCGGCTCCGACGGAGGCATTGACTTTACTGAACGGCAAGTGGATTCTAGCGTAAGTTTTACTCATCATGGCATTAATTAGTTGTTTCATACTAAATTATTTCGTTATAATTTAATGTTTTTCATCCACATTCCAATAAAAGAACCCTATGTACAGCATTAGGTACAAATATTTGATGGTAGATAAGTTTCCATAAGGAAACTTTGGTTTTTCATGATTGTCTGTACTACTTTTGTACATTACTCCACCAATTTTCTATTGCTTGTATCCTTCACTTATCAAATGCTTCAATTTGATGCTGCATCATGCATGTGTTGTTTCGTGCTTTTATATTTTCCTAGATGAATTGATTAATGGAAATCTGGTTATGGAGGGTGACTGTCGCACATAGTTAGGGTAAAAAGCTGAACATGAAACTGGGCTGAGATAACACCCTGCCTATGTATAGAAAAATCTTCATGGAGTTTCATCAATTAATAATCATGAACATAGTTACTTGTTACGAGGTGTATGCAGGTACACATCATTTGTAGGTCTGTTCCCCTTGTTGGCAAGGGGAACACTTCCACTGGTGAAGGTGGAGGAAATATCACAGATCATTGACTCGGAGAATTTCACAGTCCAGAATTCTGTCCTGTTTTCTGGACCATTGGCTACCACTTCAATTAGTTCCAGCGCAAAATTTGAAGTCCGAAGTCCCAAGCGTGTGCAGGTTTGTTTTGATCTTTTTACTTGTATTCTCTCTTTTTAAAAATTAATTATGTCAACAAAGGCAATGATCTGGTAAGTGCATTGTTCTGTTGATATATGCCATGAGTACATGTGCTTTCCTAACAGTATCATTCCCGTTTTTCCACGTTATGAGTTTAGAGTTTACAAAATATCATCTGTCTATGCGTGTATATATCAAGCCCATATCCAGTGCAAGATAAATGGTTGGAGAGGTAGAGTTTTTCAAGTTCTCTCTTTTTCTTTCTTAAACTATGCTTATGTCATTTTTTTAGCAAAGGCAAGGACCAACTATAAACAATGAAGTTGAAGAATTCTTTGAGGAAAAAGATATCTATTTTCTCCGCTTGATGTGGTTCCCATGGGCCTCTTATCAGAATTCTGTTTAGTTATTGCCTCTTCATTGTTACATATTTTGCAGACAAGTATGATGCCAAATTCTCAATTTCTTATTCAGTTTTTGGTTGAATACAGATTAAATTCGAAGAGGGCATCATTGGGACTCCTCAGTTGACTGAGTCAATTGTGCTTCCAGAAAATGTGCAATTTCTTGGACAAAATATTGACCTCACACCATTCAAAGGCTTGATCACTTCTGTACATGACACAGCTTCGTCTGTTGCCAGGACTATCTCTAGCCAACCACCACTGAAGTTCTCTATCCGAAGCAACAAGGCAGAATCTTGGTTGCTAACCACATACCTTGACAATGATCTTCGTATTTCAAGGGGAGATGCAGGAAGCGTATTTGTGCTTATCAAGGAAGGTAGCCCTCTCCTAAAACCTTGAACAGATTGGTAATATGCATTGTATTTTCTCTGTAGGCGTGTAGAATTTTATCAAATAATACGTGGAGAAAGAACAAAACAAACTTGTCTGTAACTATTGATCCTTCTCCAATAATTTGGATTGTTTTACAAATATATGTAGTTCCTGTGGACACTATGATTGCAGCTGTGCAGTGAGATCACACGCTATTTTATTTGATCTGTGGTGGGAGAATTTTTGTGTTTCTCAACGGATTTACCATCAAAGCTGATGTCACATGGTTTAAATATTATTCATTCCATGAATCTGGACAGGCATGGTTGCCATTCTAGCGCAGCTATCCACTGCTTCTTCATTCATGCATACCGATGGGCACGGCAGTTAGTCTAACAACAGTTAACAACATTAATTCCTCATGCACAACGCAGCATTCTGCCAGGGTGACCCTATTCCTGGACTTGAAAGCGTGGCCTTGAGTACCTCCATGTGGGTATTTACCTATTTGGTATCTCTGTCAGTAGCAACGCTCCCGTGATTGCGTGCCCAAACTGTGGCACAATGCCATGATCTATTTGGAAATCTATTTGGGAATGAGACAGGTTCGATGAAGATTTCACACAGCCAGTTCCACCACCATGGCTGATATTTAGCTTAGATTTGCTTCAACATCTGCTTTTACATTTCCCCTGATCCTCATATCACCCTTTCGACTAAAAGACTTCAGCCACTCCCTTCGTCGAACCTAGCTAATGCTAGGATTAGCACCATGCAACCTTGTGCCACTTCTTCCAGCAGTTTTCACAAATTACTATTGTTTGCTTTTCGTAGATTCTAAACCTTACACGGATTTCTTGTATGGTTTCGAGTTTTACATATTCTTATGAATTTAAGTACTTCCAGTTTTGCCTTTTACGATTTGTTTTAGAGCATTTCTAACAGATGTTTCAAATGAATAAAATAGTTAAAATTTAGCTAACCAAAGTCAAAAATTATGCTCCAACAGATTATGTTCACATACTGTAAAATAAATTTTTGTTACAGTGATACTCTAAATATAGAGTATCACTGTAGCAACTTGTAAAGATAATTGATATTATTTTATCTCTCTTTCTCTTCTTTCTTCCATTCTCTTTTTCTTTTTTTCACTATTCTTAAAAAAAATATTACAAAAGAAATGTGAAATAATATTTAAAAAGAGTAGTTAAAAATATAAAAAATCTGTTGGAGAGTATGTAGTTAAAATAGAAAATATTGTTTTTTTTTTAGTAGATAAAAAACATTTTATTGTTAGAGATGCTCTTAAGTAGGTAAAAGTTCTATTTGACGAGAATATAGATGTACAATATTGCTCAATACCGCCCCCCTTGGAATACACAAAGCATGCTCTTGCTTAGAGATGCTCGCTCGACACTGCCCGAGAAGAAATACAAGTCATGCCCAAAAATCCCTAACAAGTTACAATTTACAATGTCTTGTCTCAACGTGCCTTGAGCACTTTGCATGTGGGTCTTTCTTTAAGGTAAAGAGTACTCTGGCAGTTACCGTAAAGCTGATAATTTTTACCATTATTTGTGAATATAAAAGATTTTTTTTTATTTTTTTATATGGGATTAGCTTCAATGGGCCGAGTCATAAAAAAGATTGACTCGCTAGCTAGCCCCTTTAATACTTGATTTGATGTGAATCTGATTGTACACGACACGAATCCGATTATATACCACATGACTCTGACTAGTCTCAAACTTTGCTCTCTGAAGCTCTAAGGTTCTATTGGTGCAACCCTATTTCCAGAAATATTAAGAGAGCCCTAACATAAAAATCACACAAGTGGCAGGTTTTATTTGTGTGATTGAGTCTCTGTATACCACACCACATGCTTATGCATTTTCATTAGACAGGACTAATCGTCTAAAAAATGTAATGTCCCAATCAATACAATTTACAACACAAGAATAGATTAGTGCAGACTTCATGGAATACCTCTAGAATTACACCTCGATATTCCTCAGAATTCATCGAAACATAACAATTTAGAAGACAACGAAGATCTTTTGGCTCAGAAATCCGATTTGCCATTATCATCTCCACCATGGACTCTCTAAAATCTTCCACAGGATCATCAGATGACTTCTCCATGGCAACCATAACAATAAATTTAGTACCTTCGCCTCTCGCCCTCCTCCTCGCTTCTTGTCTCGCCTCTTGCCTCTCTCTGATCATTTGGTCTAACCTTTCTTGAACCATGGCGTGTGCAATGCTTGAGATTGTCGGAAACCGATCAGAACCCGAGCCCTCAGCTTCCTCGGAGGAAGAGACACTGAGCCTACAACTGCAACACAAGGCACTGCATCCTTTGAGCTGAAGCTTTTGCTTCTTCAGTTCTCTGGAGCCTTGCATTCTTAGGGATTGGCACAGAGCTATGAAGGCAGATATGAGCAAAAAAAATTGATTTATGCACAACTGGAAGTGGGTGGCACTGATCATGATCGTGTCTCAAATTATGCACACTTAGAACATAACCCAAAAGATTAAGTGGGGTTTAAAGGATGAAGATTGAAAGGCAACTGGGGAACATTAGGTTGTTGGGTGATTATGGTGTTTGATAGATCTACTTTAATTTCCTTTATAGGTTGTATTAGGGGAAAACAAACTGCAAAAGTGAGGTTTTGGTTGGTTTCACATGGTATTTATAGTAGTGGTTTAGATAAGACCATGGTACCAAAAAATGATTTGTAACTACGGATTTTCAGTTGATTCATTTGTAGTAATAAAGTAACGTAATAAAATAAGAGAATTTAAAATGTGTCACATTCTTATTGGTTGAAAAAAAATGTATGGTATCTGAAATTAACTTTTGATACCACAGGTGGAGCCAATTAGTGGTTGTTGTCCACTTGCTTTAACTTAAGCATTAATGGGACAAGTTTTGTAGTTGAAGCCAAAGTAAGCCTCCACTCAATTAGATGGGCAGATTCTGGCTTTGAAACACATGGTCTTATCATTGAACATATAAAAAAAGGTCAAGCTAAATAGCCTGAAAAAATGCATCCTACAGCACTTTTGTGAGAATAATTTTTTTCATTGAGGCTCTTGTCAAACAGCTTTCTCTGATCAGTTCTTGGCACCCCACATGTTGTGCCATGATGACAGTGGGATACCTTCCCCTCGTACACAGAGTACAAGCATTTTAGTTGAAATGTGAAATCCCATCAGCCTAAAAATGAACTGACAAATTAACCAAATTACATCAACTGAGAAAGAGGAAAAGAATAATTGAAACAAAGTAATCTATGAATGTGCACAAGAATTGCAGGATGCTGAGAGAGAGAAAATGTTGAATGTGACGAGATCACGAGAATTGCAAACAACAAGTGTTAGATTTAAAGGTCTGTTAACTGCATCAATGCGACAAAACAAACAATTTCCCAAGTAGTATAGGCAATCCAGTGCCAGATCTGGGAAGAGTTGATGTAAAAAACAGTTGAGTAATGATGCTCAATAATGAGGTAAAAAAAAAAAAAAACTGATCAACAGATGGGCCATGCTTATAATCTTATAATGTCAAGGAAACAATATATCATCACTAATAAAAGAACCCAAAAAAACAGAGCCTGGCCTGCAGACTCTGGAGAAAAGCATGTCTAATGTTTGGTGTGACTTGGTGAAATTGAGGGAGAGACTCAGAAGAAAGCATGTCTATTTAATGTTTGATCTTGCTATTGTCTATGCATAAAGCTTTGTGTAATGCTTTTCCCCTTAAATTATCCGATTACAAGAAAGAAAATCAAGACAACGATTGTACAGCTAGTGGGAATCTCTTCTTTGCAGATTCTTTCCATGCTTATTAGAGAAAAGAATGTAAATGTGATATTCATTAGTGTGAATCATGGATAACTGATCTTACTTTAATTGGTATGTAAGGAAACATGGTCCGCATTCTTTCAATGCATCAATGTACTATAACAAGTTGCCAAAGCAGGTACAGTGGCACATGAGGTTATAATCATTAATGATCACTCACAAAAGTAAACCCGTTTTTTTCTTTTCCCTCTTTTTCTTCTCCGTGTTCATGTTCGAAACTTGGAGTTTTGAGCTTTAGAAGGTGAAGTGGTGAACGGTGGAACAAATGGGTGATTTAGCCTTTTAAAAGATTTTTTTTGATATTTATAAGTGAGATTCATATATTTATCAAAATATAATAACTACCCATAAATCTTTTAAAAAAATTCAATGAGAGCAAATCTCTAATAAATTTTAAAATTCCAATGGCGTCAACTATCCCGACTGTGGATCCGCCACTGCTTGTGTTTGGACCATTAGACATCTAACCCTTCGATATTTCTGACCAACAATTTGAAAGGGAGAGAGAGAGTATTGCTAAGTTGGGCCAAGTTTCAGTACAAAGCCCAAACATGAAACCCATATTTGAGTAAGCCTATATTGTGATTAGTTTGGGCTAGTAGTCCAAAGTCTAACCCATCCGAAACCCATACAGGAAGTTTAAAATTGTCGACCCAGGGCCCACCCCTGTGTAATCGTCACCTAACCATTTCTCAAATGGGATATCCAATGGTGACAGGCCTAGCATATACTTTCTCACCTTCCAATCCGACACCCTCCACCAACCACAGAGAGCGCAAAGAGGGTAATTACAAGATAAGCCTACACGATCAATATCTCTAAAACAATCCTGACATAAAGTTCGAGTGTTATTATAGTATCCTCGTGACTTCTCTTGTCATAGAACATAGACCACTTTTATTTTCATACATTAAAAATTATTTATCGTGAATTTAAATAAATTAAATTATATAAAAATAGATAAAAATTCTTATCAATATGTACAATATAATTTATAAATAATATTAAAAGAAAAAGTATTATTGAGAATCAAGACCAATGACACCAATTTTATAGGATGAATTACTCAAATGAGCTAAATCAACCACTTGCATAAGTTTTTGCCAGAGTAAAATACATTTTTAGTCTCCAAATAATATTTGTTGGGTTTATTTGATTTTCAATCTTTTAGAGCATCTCCAACAGATAATCTAAAGCACATAAAATTTTTAAATTTTAGTTATTTAGCTCAAAAAATTCATTCCAACAGAATATCTTCAAAACATCTAAAATAATATTTTGTTATACTGTAACGGTATGTAAAAAAAAATTATAATTTTTTCTCTCTCTTAGTTTCCTTTCTTCCATTCTCTCTCTTTCTTCCTTCCACCATTCACAAAAAAATTAATATTTTAAAAAAAGTAGTTAAAAATATAGCATCTATTGCGTATATATTAAAAAAGTGAATAGTTAAAATAAAAAAATATTATTTTTTTGAATAGCTAAAATAACTTTGGTTATTGAAGATGCTCTTAATTGTGTCTATTTGGTTTATCAAGTTCTTAATTTGTATTTATGTGGTTTAATTTCAAATGTCCGTAAAAAAAATGTTAATGCCTTTGATCACACACCAATCGCTTGAGATTAAATAGATACAAAATAAAAATTTTAAGGATCAAATAAATATAAATTAAAAACTTTAGAAATTAAATAAACACAAAATTAAAAACCACGTAATTGAGCGTTGTGAAAATTGTCTCGATTGTCTAATGGATATTTAAGATTGAACCAAATAAATATAATTAAAAAATTAAAGACTAAATAAACAATAAACACATACTTTACTTTAGAGACTAAAAACATATTTTATCCTCCGAATCAAAACTAGCGTACCGCGTGCTTGGGTTTATGTGTTCAATTTTCCCAAAATACCCTTACCTAATTGTCTCCAAGGACAGGACAACTGCCCTGGGCGGAGCCTCCAAGGACAATTTTACCCTCACCACACTCAAACTCCTTCCGTTAAAGAGTTTACAGAGACAAACAGCGAAAACAGAGCCCCAAAAATCTCTCCCCGAAAGATCTGAGTTTTGCTCTCACTCTCTCTCTCTCTGCGAAGCGATCAATGGCGGCTTCCTTGGTTGCTAATGGTAATATCGCCGCCGTTAAGCCTTCGGTGACTGGTCGGTTAGCTTCGGTTTACAGTGAAGTACAGAACAGCCGGCTCGATCATGCTCTTCCTCTTCCTGCAGTCCTCAAAAACCCCTTCAAGGTGGTCGACGGTCCTGCTAGCTCCGCCGCAGGCCATCCAGGTCTCTATCATTATCCACATGAACAGTATATTTATTTAGAATTATATACAGCGATTGATCTACATACGAGTATAACGTGTTATTTCATCTCTGAATCTCTATCTGTTTGGTTGCTATGATCTAAATAGCAGATTTGAAGTTCGTTCTTTTTAATTATGCATGAATTAGGGCACCAGAAACTTTAATCTTTTGCTTAACATGCTCTAAATGATCTACTCCAGTTTTATGTAGAAAGAGTAGATCCAGCCTCCAAGTGAACAGCATCTTCGTGTGCATATCTCTCCTTGTGATGGAACAAAAGCATTGTGTGATCTCTTTAACTCCTATGCTCCATTCGGTTAATCAGGACTGAATAGCTAATTAAAAGTCTGAATCTTGGTTTTTCACTGGCTAGGACTTTAAAACTATAATTTTACTTAACTGAGCCTGAGCATAAACCAACTATTTGCTCCAATTTCACAGAAATTAAGCATTGGATCTAAAATTTTCTTTTCGGAGGCTCAAAGGTTTGAATAGGATTTACAATGGTTTTGTTTTTTCACAGAGGAGATCGAGAAGCTCTTCCCTTGTCTGTTTGGGCAACCATCGGCAATGTTGGTACCTGGTGATTCAGGTGAATTTAAGTCAGGTTCGAGCTTGAAGATAGGAGTGGTGTTATCTGGAGGACAAGCTCCTGGCGGACACAATGTCATTTCTGGAATTTTTGGTTGGAATTTTCATATTGTGGTTAATTATGCACATTAAAATCTTTTAAGTTAATTTGAAATGTTGCTGAAAATATTATTTTGTTGGTGGTTGTAGATTACTTGCAGGACCATTGTAAAGGAAGCACACTGTATGGTTTTAGGGGCGGACCAGCTGGGATCATGAAGTGCAAATATGTTATATTGACCTCAGAGTATGTTTATCCATACAGAAATCAGGTATGGATTTTTATGTATTGTTTAGTTTTCTAATAAGAAAACCCCTGTTTTGGTTAATTTGTTGATGTATAATTTATGTCTTTGAATATCCCTGAACATGACTATATAGCCATGAGACCAGAGTTATTTTGAGTTTGGTGTATGGATATGCATTTGTCATGCCTTATGTGCTCACAACATGTGAAGAAATGGTTCATGTTTCAGAAAATTCACATTTATATGTGTATACATGTCTCACAATGTAATGTAAATAGGCATCTTAGTTTTATGATTGCGGCTTTTTTTGGTGGAATTTATATATTACATACATGCAATTTGAAGCGCCATCATGAGAAATTCAAAAATAAAACTAAAGATTTCTATTGAGGCCGAGACTGTAATATCATCCCTACTTCTTGAATTTTTATGGCTTCCATCTGGGCACAATATGGAGAATATGAGTTGAACTCTTGCAAAGTGTATAGAAATCACTGACAAGATGAGCCAAATGCAGACCAATCAAATAGGGAAAGCATCTGAGACGATTGCAATTGTTTTGTTTTAGGGTGGATTTGATATGATTTGCAGCGGGAGGGACAAGATTGAGACTCCAGAGCAGGTGTGACTCTCTGCTAGCTTCTCTCTTGAACCATTAATGACTTTATATATATAGTAGGTACATGGATTTTATTTTTGGATAAGCCGTTAAGGTTAAGACTTATTGTTCTTACGCATTTCAGTTTAAGCAAGCTGAAGAAACGGCATTGAAGCTTGATTTGGATGGGCTGGTTGTAATTGGTGGAGATGACTCTAACACGAATGCTTGCCTCCTTGCAGAAAACTTCAGGTGGATTATTTAATAACAACTACAAATTTTAGTTTGCTGTGAAATCTTTCTTGTAAACTTCAGTTTTATATATGCGAGATTTTTACAAACTAGGAGGTATATTTATATCCTACTACCGTTGTTTGGATAAACAGTTGTGTTTTGTTCTATTATTCATTTAATTGTGTTGTGTAGAAATAAAAATTTGAAAACCCGAGTGTTGGGATGCCCAAAGACCATTGATGGTGACTTGAAAAGCAAAGAGGTTCCCATAAGTTTTGGATTTGATACTGCATGCAAGGTGATTCTAACTATGGCTATATCTTTGTATGCTTTCACCCCTGTTTCACGTATTCATTATTCTAAGCTAATTATGTGTTTGACCTATAATGTATTGCACTACTATCCTTGATTCCACAAATTTAAATTACCCAAATTGTTCAAATGATGTACTTGTAATCAAGTTCGCTTGTCATTTTGGAAGATGGCAACTTGATCTTTTCAATTCTGTATCTGTTGTATTTCTTTTAGTCCAACGCAAGACAATAAAACATTTTTGTCTTGACTTTTGAAAAAATATAATACTGTCATAAGAATTTTTGATTTTTAAGTCTGATAGACTGATACTACTTTAACTCTTCTATTTGTCTAATTTTCAATATATTCATTCCCAGAGGTATACTTTAATATGCCTTCAGCATTTAGAACTAGGTCAGCATTAATCATTAGCCACGATGTCTTCACTTCATATATGTTACTTTATTTGGTGAAAAATAGTTATTAATGTGTTGTTCTAATAATGCAGATCTATGCAGAAATGATTGGAAATGTCATGATAGATGCTCGCTCAACTGGAAAATATTATCATTGTATGTATATGGGGCATGGCCTTAAACTCAGACAGACTTTACTCCTGCATGTTCATGGCCTTGCATTTTGCACTCTTGTTGGCAAATTTGAATGTGGTTTTCACCATCTCGACCACCACCAGCTGTTGGCTTGAGTAGTATATCTCTTGCTGCTCCCAATGGGGTAGTGCAGAGTTCAATTTTTGTTTGGAACATGCGTGTGGTGTGTGTGCGTGCGTGCGTGCTTGCATGCTGTAAACTATCTCATCCAACTTTTTGTTCTCTTCTATGTTCCTCCTGGCATACCTTCTCAAGATGCTAAAGTTTCTACTTTTTTCTTTTTTTTTTTCTTCTTCTCGTATGGGTAGTTGTTATTAAATCGAGCAAACTGTACAACATCAAATGCGCATACCCCAGGCATAAGTTACAACCAAGAAAGAAATTAGGAGGGTAACGTGCTCAGATCAGGCTGGTTCACCAATAAGAGGGTATTCCCCAACTTAAGGAGCAAGTAAATTAAATTCAATAAGACATTTTGACCAATGGTACGGGAAGCTTACAAAATGCAAGGAAAAGCAACTTGAAGATCTATCGGAAACTAGGACAGCAATAACACAATTTGGGGACACAAGTTTCTAGTTTTGTCAGTTTTTGTCCAGCTAGTTGTGTCGTCACATCCATAATTCTGAACAGCTCTGTTTACAAACACAGATTCCCATATTTTTTTACCATTTGATATTAGCTTTCGTAAAATTTCACTTGGCTTTGTAATTTCAGGCCACAGCTTATTTGCATGTTCTTTGTTTCATCTTTTTGTTAATTCTTTGTGCATAATTCAAAGCATACATGATACTCAAATGTCCAGCTATTTGCAGTTGTACGGCTCATGGGACGTGCTGCTTCACACATTACACTAGAGTGTGCTTTACAAACTCATCCAAACATCACTCTTATTGGAGAGGAGGTACGTATATTAGTTTAAGCTCTTGCAGATGATGTCAGTGGTTCACTGCTCATTCTTTCTAAAGAAAATAAATATTATTTGGACTCCCTAAATTCTACTCTCCGTATTTTTGTGTTACATGTATGTTGCCCTGTGAAGGCTTGAAAATTGTTTTTTTTTTTTGTGAGCTGCTTTCTAGGCATGCATTCTTCAAAGGTCCATTTTTGTATTATATTTCATCCTTAAATGGGAAGTATCCTAGAAGTGTTTTACATGTTTAAAGGATCAAGGTTCTACAAAGTAATTTTCCTACATTACTCGCTGACCTCACTTTCAAAACCTAAATTCCCCCAAGTCAACTCACTTGAATATCACAAGAGCACCTCTGAATTTTACCGGACTTTCTTTCCTGATCTAAATGACTAGCTGGAACTCTCCTAAACAGTTGACTAGCTGGAATGTTGTCTGAATAATGGCAATTCAACAATTTCGAGCGTTCTTTGTAAATTTTAATTAAAGAACTCAACTTACAAACTGTATGGTCTATAATCTGATTATAACTTACAAGTTTCATGCACTGGGCTCATACTCACAGTGAATTGCAAGAACTTCAAAAAAGAAGCTAGTGGACAGTGACTTGTGAGAACCTAATACTTCTTTAATTATCGTTGTTTGAGATGGGAGAACAGTCGTCTATGATAATCACTCAAAATTTTGTGATATATAAGGATTTGAGATACTTGCCTGGGTAACAATATTACCCATTTCTTCAAAGTGCTTCCTGCATTAATTGTTGCTTAGTGAGGTAAAATCTTATTGCAGGTTGCTGCCAAGAAGCTGACTTTGAAAAATGTTACAGACTACATTGCTGATGTGATATGTAAACGTGCAGAACTTGGTTATAACTATGGGGTAATACTCATTCCAGAAGGCCTTATTGATTTCATTCCTGAGGTAAAATACTGGATCATTAGTTTGATAATTGTTTGCTTACCCACTTCTGTTGCTTGTTATTATTCACTGGCATGATTTGTGCTTCTATGTTGTACATGTACTTATTATGGTTGTTGACAATCTTCTCTTCTGATTTTAATGTGTCCAGGTGCAGCAGCTCATTGCAGAGCTGAATGAAATTCTGGCCCATGACACAGTAGATGAAGCTGGCCTTTGGAAAAAGAAACTTACACCCTCATCTCTGCAGCTTTTTGATCTGTTACCTCCAGCAATTCAGGAACAGTTGCTGCTTGAAAGAGATCCTCATGGAAATGTCCAGGTGTGTGAATGTAGTCCACTTCAGTATTTGAAAATTTGAATCCATAGATACCATTTGTGTTGGGACAACTTTGTAAATATTTGTCCCTTTTTGTACTCCAGGTTGCCAAAATAGAGACAGAGAAAATGCTTATTCAAATGGCTGAAACTGAGTTGGAGCGGAGGAAGCAGGGAGGTGCATACAAAGCCCAATTTAAAGGACAATCCCACTTTTTTGGGTACTCATCTTTTTTGTCTATATGACCTTCTATGAAATACATCTTTCAGTTGTAAGTGATGGCTTGATGATGTTTGAGGTGAGGGAGTGGCCCAGTGGTAAAGACTTACACTACCTGCAGGTGGTTGTGGGTTCCAACCTCATCCTGCTCCCCTCCCTTCCCCCCCCCCCCCCCCAACAAAAAAAGAGAGAATAAGTGATGGCTTGATGATTTGGCCTGATTGCCATGTTGAAAAACTGTGGACATGCAATACTTTGTGTATAGTTTGCTTCAGAGTATAGAAAATAATTCTTTATGGCCTACATTCTTAACTCTATACATATGATTTTCACTTCACAGGTATGAAGGAAGGTGTGGTTTGCCATCCAACTTTGATGCTACATACTGCTATGCATTAGGTTATGGTGCCGGAGCTCTTCTTCTTAGTGGGAAAACGGGATTGATATCATCGGTTTGTGCTTCCTTCTTCCTTTAGCTCTAATTTGTCCTGCTAAGCAATGTTTTTCCCTTTTTGGCAAGTCAGTTTAGCTTCTGTCAATGTTAAGACTCTAGTTCTGATTGCGTCTCCAGGTGGGAAATTTGGCTGCTTCAGTAGAAGAATGGACTGTCAGTGGAACTGCATTGACTTCATTGATGGATGTTGAGAGGAGACATGGTACACTGATCCTTTATCTGCTGGCTTCATATTTAAGGAAAATAATGTTCTTTCAGGTCTATTTTTTTTGTTTAGCGGTGAGGAGTTCTTAGTTAGGCATACTGGCAGAATACAGTTACCCTCTGCTGCTCACAAAGTAAATGACTGGCATATCTATTCAATGGACAAGATAGTAGATGGATACCACTTGTTATGTTATACAGGATAATAATATCAGGATTGTCTACAATGGGATGTTTAAGCATTAAAGGCGTTGGATATTTCCCTGGGACATCATTGTCAACAATGTTACCAAATCACTTACCCCACTAAAAAACTAACCAAACCATGTCAAACCTTATGTCCCAATCATTTGAGGTCAGCTATATGAGTCCGTCTTCGCCATTCATTTCGATCATGCGCTGTATGCTCATTTAAGTTAAATATTTTTAGATATTTTCTTATTATTTTGTTTAATATTAATTTAGATCTATCTCTATTTATTGTACCATTAAAAGAAATTCTATCATTTTCTCAAACCGATGCATCTATCGGCCTCCGTTGAACATGACTAAACCATCTTAATCTATTCTCTTTTAACTTATCCTCAGTTGGAGTTTACTCCTAACATTTCTCTAATACGATCATTTAGTATTCTATCATTTCTAGTTTTTTCACACTAAAAACTATGTTACCATAGCTGTTGAACTTATTTTTCAGTTTATACATGATTTTTCTTGCAGTTGTTCCAACTCATGGCTGAAAATTTATTTGGTTTTACAGGTAAGTTCAAGCCAGTGATTAAGAAGGCAATGGTAGAGCTTGATGGTGAGAATTCTTCACTGCATGCCTTGTGCTATTATCTTATCTTCTTTATAATTATTCTGCAATTGCATGTTCAAGTTTACCCCTTGGTATCAAGTGAAATATTCAGTTTCTTGTTTTCTTATCTTGGCTGGTTTCAGGTGCACCATTCAAAAAATTTGCATCCATGCGGGAAGAGTGGGCCCTTAAGAACCGATATTTCTGTCCTGGTATGATATCTTGTTATCTCTATTAATTTTCATCAGTGTTTAGCTGGATTCAGTCTTAGCTTGTAGAATTGAGCCTCGATTGAAAAGAATGTAAGACAACACCTATATGCATACTAAGACAATGTGCGATGCTAAATTTGGAGATTATAGTTGCTTAATTGCATAAAAACTTATGACTATTGACAAAAGAATTCGAGTTCCTCAGGTACAATATGTTTCATTTTTTGGCTTATATTTTAAATCACAGGTCCAATCCAATTTGTTGGCCCGGTGTCTGATCAACTTAGTCACACCTTATTGTTGGAGCTTGGAGCTCAAGCATGAGTGCTTGTCGTGTTCCTTGGAAAATGCAAGCTGTCATATATCTGCCTCTTTTTATCTCTCAATAATGTTCTTGATTTTTGCCTTCTTTACCCGCGGATGCTTTCAAATTAGATGTTAACCTTATCAGTGGCTCCTTTATTGTACTAAGATTCATCAGGCACTTGATGCTTTCATGTCCGGATAATTGAAGCTTCATCTCCTCAATTTCTTTGTCGCCATGTTTTTATTTTATTTTCACTTTTGGCTTGGATCAGTTTATTGTGGTGTCATACTTACTTTTTAGTTGTGGTTGAGACAAATGATAATGACTTTTTTTATTTGTTTTTATGTTTTTGTTCTTTTTTTTCATTCCAAAACCTATGAAAATCAGAGAGACACCCATGGACTCTAGATTAAATAAGATAAGGATATGCCAGATGATTGAACTGTCAGCATCTAGTTCCTCTTGCTGATTTTTGTTTTCTCTTCTGGTATTTTAATAATAATCTTCGTATAATCTTATGATGAAAATGAACTCTCTCTCTCTCTCTCTCTCTCTCTCTCTCTCTCTCTCTCTCTCTCTCGCATGGTAATAAATAGGGCTGATAATCGAGCTTGTAGATAAAATGAGTTTAAAAAATTATTCACACTTGGTTCGTTTAGATTTTTAAAAAATGAGTTGAATTCGAATAGTGTGATTTTTTTACATATAAATGAGTTGAGTCTTAAACTTAAAAAATTATTAAAATTTGGCTTGTTTAAAAAATAAGCAGAGTTTGAGTCAAGCTTGAATTAAATCTAAAACGAGCCAAATTTAAATAATTCAGTTTGATTACTGGTCTAAGTATCAGTATAAGGGGTTTAAGCAGGAGCTTGTCGGTCAGACTGGGACAAAAAAAAAAAGGTTTGATAACTGTTTATTTGAGATTAATATTTAAGGATGCATTAGACTTCTTTCCCTTTAATAATCATTTCAACCACGTAAAATGTTTGGTTGGTGGATCATTGAGAATGTGAGATAAAGATGATGCTGTGCCTCACATAACAGTCACCTACCAAACGGGTGTGTTGTGCAATTGGTAGCTGTATTTTTTTGGCACCACTCTCTTTGATTTCTTCTATCAAAAAAACAAAAGGGTTGTCACTTTTCCTCTCAAGGATAAGCTTTTTAAAAAGTGAGATTGCATATAGAAAATTCCTATCTCACATGCTGATGATTTGGCTTTGTAGTCCCTTTCTCCCCTCCCATGTAATTAAAAAAAAAAAAAGGTCGTGTGCATCTCATCCTTTTAGAATCTTGAGAGTTGAGATGCTCATACACCTTTTCCTTTTTCATTCTTTATTTTTAGTTTTGTAATTTATATTTTATATTTTTATGGTTTTTTTATCTATTATTTTTTGTTGTTTATTGATAACAAAGAATTGTCCCAATCAGTTCTGTTCTGAACTTAAATTGATCGTGCAAATTCTAATGTACCATTTGGTAAGATTTTTTTTTATTTGTTTTTAAGTAAATTTAGTCAAAAAAAAATATAATCAATTTTCATTAGTATCATATAAAAGTAATTAGTATGTAACATAGTGCACTATTACACATGCGATTAAGTTTGGAGGAAGAAAAAATAACACGGACAAAAAAAACTAAAAAAGAAGAAGTAAAATACAAAATAATGAGTACTTGTAAACTAAAAGATACTTAAATATATCTTTTGTGCTTGGATTCCTTTACAAGAAGCAAATTTAGAATAGTTTTTTTTTTTTTCGTTAAAAAAAAAGTGGGACAAAGAAGAGCCACTCAAAAATAATTTTAAAATAATGTTATATGACTCAAATTTGTAACTTAAATTTATATCTTAAATAAAGAAAAATTATTAGATCAATAGATCTCATTTAAAAAAAATGATAAAATTCATCGATCTAACGGTCTTTTTTTATTTAAGTTATAAATTTGAATTATATAATATTTTTTATAATTTTAATACGTCTTCATCGGTGAAATTATAAAATTCTTAATCACGCCTATTGTATCATGTCTTGTAGCATGTGAGCACAGTACATAGAAGAGCCAAAGGCTATTTGGAAGTACGCCATCGAAAATGAGCAAACATTAAATGGTTGGGTAAACAATCACATCGTACCAACCTTTAAAAGGAGTAAATATGCATTACATCACCCTAGCCTCACATGGTATTAGGGTCTAATAATAAATAAATAAGTGAAGAAGATAATTTTTTTGTTATTTTGAATAACTGTTTTTTTATATAAGACAGTGACCATTTTATATAAAAAGTTTTTACTTTAAAATTCATCGACATCCATGGATAGTTTTGAAACGATTATTTGCAAGGGATTCAAATATTTTAAAGAATAAAAAAAATACACACACACAATACAAGAAACTCATAAAAAAAATTTATTTATTAATTCAATCAAAAAGTTTTCGGTGACAGAAAGACTGAATAACCAACATTGATTGCAGCGATAACTATCTTTTAAAAATTAATCTAAAACAACTCCTAAAAATACCCATGCTAGAGTTCTTGTAGGAATTTGAGTGTATCTCATCCTTTACCTAAATATCCTTTTTTATAGGCATTATCTTCAACAATCACCTACTGATTACATCACGTCAGCACTTTTATGTGTTGTTATCTTCTATAATGAGCAAATAAATTAGAGTAATATTATTTGAACTTAAAATATTGACCTAATTTATTGATATAATGATGTGACTGTAATAGAACCATTAGATCAACACTAAGTTCTAATGTTTGATTGCCTCCAGAATCAATCCAAAAGTCATAATAAATTAAGTTCCAATAACATTGCTCAATAAATTAACAAAATGAATCTTACTCTTTTAAATAAATAGTCTTCAATATAAAGATAGTGATGCGATAATAATTACAAATTTTTTGTTTGGGGAGGGGGGAAGGAATGTAAGTTTAGGAAGAATTTATAACCACTTATATAAAATAAATTTTCACCATAATTGCCCCCTTTATTTCTCTTTTATATTAGTTTCTAAATTATTTCTTAGTCCATAATAATTTTTTTTGTAAAACATAGCTGAAAACTCATACCTTTAAATGTTAAAACACCATAGGGAAAAAAAAAACTAAGTAAAAACCCTACTATTAGGGGGGGAAATTAAATTGCAGAAGGGAGATAATTTGTCAAAAGAAAAACTCCATATGTCACAATCTACAAGAAGAGAAGAGAAAGAGTAGTATCAAAGTCAAGTCCGCGAGGATCGAAGGGATAGATGAGGTCATGCTAACCCCAATGTCTTGACCACCTACACCTAGTGTTCTGTGCCACAAGTGTCCTTGTGTCCCTCCCACCACTATAATTAAAGTTTTCTCTTGGTATTTATTTTTTGAAATTTTTATAATTTTTGTGTATTATTTTACAATAAAAAAATTTAGAATTTTTATAAGTAATTTATTATTTTTATAATATTTAATAGATCACAAATATCACAAAAATGATAAATAATAATAGGATACTAATTTTTTTTTTAAAGTACCATTGACTTGTCCTTTATTTTTTAGATAGATTTTGTGGTTTATATTGACACTCGAGAAAGAGACCCTTTATTTATCTCTAAAATCTTCAAGAGAGATGTAGACTAGAGAGAGAGACTCTCAGTGACCCTAAAGTCTATGCTATCCACAAAACAAATTTAGATACTCTATGGAAAATTATTAGTTTTAGAGAAATGCTACATATCTCAAATTTGTATCCCAAAAGTACATCTCAAATCAATGGGAATCGTTAGATGAGTGGGTCCTACCAACTTTTTTCATTAAGACCCACTCATTCAACGGTTCCCATTGATTTGGGATGCACTTTTGGGATACAAATTTGGGATATGTAACATTACTCTTATTTTTAATGATAAATTTACAAGTAGTTGATGAAAATTCATAAATGATCATAAATATTGTAATTGATCATGGGTTTGCTTGAGTAATTATAACTTATTATTTATGAGTTGTAATTTATTTAATTTTTAAAAATTATAATTCAACTATTAGAAGTTTAATTTTTATTATCAATTACAGTGTTTTAAGATCTATCATATCTTTATAAGTAACTTTCCATACTTTAGGAGTACACACTTGTGAGTAACTTTGCATTTGGGTTGTCTTCCCAAAGGAACCTACAAGCTCGAGTTGCAGGTTTTGTAGGCAGCCTAATGTTATACCCCATGGAAAGGCTTTGTAGGACCTTCTTCTTTTTCTTGGTCATTATCATTTGTCATGTGTTCTTGTCACTATGCCAATTCCATATTCATGGTGCATCTCTCTTTCTCACCCACATGAGTTGGGGTTTTTTAAATTTTTAATTATTTGTATATTTTGATTTTATACAATCTTTCTGATTCTACTAATCGACTATCGTACAAAAATTGGTTAAATTAAGGAAAGAATTTTTAGTATTTTGTAACAATCAAGTATGAATGCAAAATACTTATAAAAATTTCATATTTTTACTTAATCCTACCAGCATATGTGTGTGTGGTAATTTGTGCAGCAATTATAATGTATTGATGTATATGACTTTTTTATTGTGTTTTATTATAATTGATTTGTATTATCGAATTTATTGTGTCGGTTATACATATTACTTGATTGAATTGTTAAAATGATTTAAAAATTAATAATTATAATATATATGTTCACTCGACTTTCTACCTGATTATTTTAAACGGAATTCGGATAAGAATAATATATTTTTTAGTGTAGAGTCAGTCAAAAAAATTATTCCATAAAATATAAAGTAAAAAGATGAAATTTCATAATTCTTACGCTGCTACACTTACAAGAAAATTTACTAGAGGACCTCCATGCCCTAACTTCCTAGATAATGGGAAGAAAAATGTTAGTGTGTGAGTGTTGATTTTGAACATTATTTCTGATTGGGATAGGATTTTCGATCATGGTCCGCCCTCAGAAGAGAAGCCCAGCGGGTTTAGAACACCCTGTTTTCTTAGTATCCGGCCCAACAGGAACAACCTCATCCAATGTATAAGGGAAGCCCAGTCGGATTTAGTGGTTCAACCCAAGCCGAGCTCTAGCACTGAAATGCATCCCATCAGGCCACGCGTTTAAAAGGACAGGGGGACCACCTCTGTAATCAAGGACAGACAAACCCGCCTGCTGGGAGTGGTGGTGCGGATCGTCGTAGGAACAGTAGCCACAGTGGCACCGACTAGCAGTGTCTCCTGGCAGAGTGAGGACGAAAGGTCCCCACCAAGTCGAGAAACAAAAGGAGGAGTCACTAGAAAATCCTAGAGTAGGGACTGCTATAAAAAGAACAGTATCGCTCTACGAGGAGACAGAGAACCCTTGACAAAGAACTTCGGTTTAGCTAAAAGGATAATCCTATTGTCCAGCTCACTGGAATCATCAACCAGACTCTCTACCCCATTTTTTCGATAACTACCAGAAATTAATATACACCTTCAAGGAGTAAGAGGCCCCATTATAGTGGAGGTAACCTCAGTCCATCGGCTGGGCCTAACCACTTATCTCTTGTGTCTTCTTTAAATTTTGGTTCGATTGCTCACTCCGAGTACCTACTAACCCATTAATCCGCTCGCCGATTGCAGGGCTTGGGCCTCTAAATCTGAGCCATCATCAACTTCAATGAAACTAGCCAATTGCATTGGAATAAAACTTAGGGATATTTGTGGGCCGATACACTTTTTAGAAATTATAGGACAAAAAGTACTACTTTTAAAAATATAAGTCAAAAAGTACACAACCCCTAACAAATCTCTAAAATACCCTCTTCAATAGAATGAAAATCAATTCCTATATTTTTGCCTCCACAACCAAAACTTAAGGGATCTCAACTATTACATATAAATCGATATCCCTTCAAAACTTCCATTCTTTTAAAACCTTTCATAAAACCTCATTTTGAAGTTTCAAAACTTCATGTTACTGAAGAAAGGATCTTTTCAAAACTTCATTATCCAAATCTTCACCTTTTCGTTTGCTTCAAGTAATAAGCTGGATTTATATACCTCCATTAATTCGACAATGATCTGCTCCTCGCCATTCTCTCTCTCAATATTCATAAAGCACAAAAAATCTTAGGTTTGTAGCAGTGTGACATTTTTTAGTACTATTTTCTTGTAGCATTGTGACTTTATCGTGCAAAGCAGTAAATCATCATTTGAATAAGAATAAGAATCATCATCTTGATTATTACGATCATCCCTATTTAAGTCATCATCATTGACATTTATCCTCACTTGAACATGATTAACGTTAAGAGACCGTAATGATTTAAAAAAAAAACATATAGACGACATTGTCGCAGTGTGAATTTGGTTTATAACAATGTGACGTTTTCTAGTACCAGTGTGACATTTTCTTGTAACACTGTGACATCATCGTGTTAGGTAGCAAATCATCCTCCGAATCAGAATCATCATCTTGATTATTACGATTTATAAAAAAAAATTATATAAATATGGAAAAGATATGAATGTTTGAATAACTTAAGTTGAATGAAAGAGAAAGATATAATTTAAAATTCAAAAATGATATTCCATAAATTTAGGAAACTGAATCCCTAATATAAATACCATATTTATCTCCCATTAAAAAATGATAAAGGCATTTCTGTAAGACAAAAAAATACAACTCACCAAAAGTGTACCTTTTAACCAAATATTTACACACAAAGGTACTTTTTCACAAATAAGTTCTAAAAAGTGTACTTTTTCACAATTTTCCTTAAAACTTAATCATCTAATTCTAATATATTTTTTTCGTTTAGAATAAAAGGAAAGTATGCAAAATCCTCTAATATTAAAACTTGGCAAAGCTGGGAATAAAAATTCGATTCATATAATGTGAAAAATCTCGAGTAGGTCCTATCCTTCAAAACGGGCTCACATTGAATTGAAGGCACCTCTAAATTAAGTTAAATTTATGCGATGTAATCATTTTACTCATACAAATTTAATCATGCAACTTGTAGCACCAATCCCAGTTATTCTTAAATATATATATATTAATGATAACGTGTGTCTGAATATATGGTACAATGTGAATGATTTTAATAAGGATGTTGATAGCCGTTGGATGAGTATATTTAATATCGACGAATGAACTTATTGATATCTATCATATTTTATATAATAGATATGTATCCAACCACAAATGAGAAAACCCAGCATTTACCTATTTATACTCTAGGAGTTTGATTATTGTAATTAAAAAAAATTCAGTATCGCACTAATTTTTATTATATTTATGAGTGTTTTTATCACTGTTGTGGTATCGAAAAAAGTGATAAAAATAGATATCACAATAGTGATAAAAATACTCACAATCGTGATAAAACATACTTATAAATATGATAATTTACCTACAAAAATAATAATTTTTTTAATTATAAAATGACCTACTAAAGTTTAAAGGTAGAATACCCAAAATATTTCTTGGCTGCGATAGTCAAATCCCTATATTCTATTTCAAGAGTCCAAAAGGGTAAAATTTGATATTTACCAGAATCCTAAAAATAATGTATAAGAGCAACTCAGGTCTGTTAGCTATTTTAGATAATCAGTCTATAAATTATCTTATTCGGTATTATCCATTATTCAATATTGTCTCGCTGGATTTGAAGACCTCCCAAAACTAGCTAGTCCTCAACAAAAGCTCCAAAATCGTTAGATTTGCACCAAGCTCAATCTACAGAAGGCATCATCTTCATCACAAATTCACAGCAGATCAGTCCACAGACAGCATCGTCTTAATCACAAAAACTTCATCGTCTGATATGCTCTCTCTCTCTCTCTCTCTCACACACACACACACACACACAAACTCCATCGATTTTGATCACAAAAAATTGATCAAAAAATGAGAAGATCAAAAAATGATCACAACTTGAATGTTTGGGTTCGGTTGACGATTTTGGAGGTGGGTTCGAGTTGATTTTAGAGGTGAGTTCTATTTTTGTGGCTCATGATTTGGGGTTTTTAGGAAGATCAAAAACCGATTGTGGCTCACCTGATTTGAGATTCTCTTTTTTTTTTTTTTTTTAAAGAATCAATCAATTACAAGAAGCCACAAAAACAAAGATTTTGGGGTTCTCCTTCCATCAGACGCCTCTTGCTCTTCCTCACCTTTTTATTAGCTCCCAAACCTTCCTACATTGGACCGGATTCTCTCTTCGTCTCTCTCTGTGTTTGACTTTGTCTATTTATGATATACTTATTCATGTAAATTTATATTTTTGTGTTGTTCCTTGATAGTTCAATTGGGGTAGTTTTTGCTCAATGTAGTTGAAGCTTTTAGTAAAATGACTAGTGAACTGCTTAGTTTATGGTTATGATAACCAATTTTGAGACTAAGAGATTGTTTTTTTTTTCTTTCGTTGATTGAGTTTATCTGGGTTTTGTTTGGAGTACTGGTGCTTTTGTTGGGTCTTTGGGTATTTTTACATGGTGGTAAGTGCTGGTATTTTGGTTGGTTTACAAAGTTAAAATTTGCTGGTTTTCATATATTTTTAAGTAGAACTGGGTGTCACATTCATGATGTATTGCAAAATCTGCAATGAGTTTGAATTATTTTCTAAGAAATAAGTTTAACTCATAGAATGAGCAGAAGATATTATCTAGTGTTGATACATAATACTGCAATCTAGCATAGATGTCATGCCATGTCAATTGTGAATTGTGAATCGTAATGTGAAAAGTTTGTTAATTCCACCATGATGGCCATGTTAAATTATATGAATTACTTATGAAATTATTTCAATATGACGCTTACTTCATCAATCTTATAAATGATAGAACAAATTTAGATGATGAGGTTATAAGTTAATCTTCACCAATATCTCCTTAAATAGAATCCACCACCAACAAACGAAAAGGTGGCAATTTTACGGTAGACGAAGACATTATAATAATTTCAGCATAACTTAATATTAGTTTGGATATTGTGCAAGGAAATGAGCAAAAATAAAAAACATCTTGGCAAAATGTTTGAGAGTTCTTCCACGGATACAAACATAAAGGATGCCCTAATTGTAGTCAAAATTCTTTGATGAATCGTTGGTCGGCAATTCATTTAGCCACCAACAAATTTTGTGGGTGCTTTGCACAGATAAAAGATTGAATTAAAATGGTTTGACAGATAAAGATAAGGTATGAGTGAATATTTTTCTTACAAAATAGTATACTTTTAATGACATGATAATGAGTTTTGTTGTAAGATTTTTCAGATTCGTGGTGTCAAGAATTTATACAAGAAATTCTATAAATCTTCTTTTCAATTTGAATATTGTTAGAATGAGTTAAGGTATCAAATAAAAAGGATGGAGGATTCTCGATCAAAGAAGCAAAAAACAAAATATAAATGCAACTTCTGACAGCTTCGTGCTTTTTACAACGGATTCTGTGAATTTAGGAGATGACGGTGGGTCCTATGGATCCTTAGAGAGGCCACCTGAAAGGAAAGCTAAGAACACACAACTACGAAAATCAAAGAGCAAAAAAGTTGGAGGTGATGCACAAGTTCTACACTTGTTAATATGTTAGCAGAGATGAAGAAAGAGAAAAAGATAATGAATGAGAAAAAATTTGAAATGTCGGAAAAATGTTATCTTTAAGAATAGGAATGTCTAATGCAAGAGAAAGAGATAATGCAAATGGAGCAACTAAGAGAGGAACAAGGAAGAATGTCGATGGATATGACTGACATACCTCCATTGCAAGATGAATATTTTCAGCGCTGCCAAATGGAGGAGCCCGACCTTTTGAAAAGAGAGCAAAACAGAAGAACGCTATATTACGTTGATATAATTGTGGGATCTAGGTAACCCAAAAAATGAATGCCAAATCTAGAGATTATATGAAGCTACTGCCTCCAAAATAATTGTTGGTTCATGGATGTGACTAGAATACACACTTTTTCACACTGTTGGACAATTATTCCATTTCTAATGCATACCTTCAATGCTACTCAACATCCCAAGAAACCCACGATTGATATCCATTGCTAATAATTTAATAATATCATGGTTATTTGGTGACATGAGGTATTCATCAGAAAAAATTGTTACTATCACCCTCACAAATATTTTAAAACTTTTTATTGCGGTGCTTTTGTCAATCCTCACATAATCATCAAGAACATCTGCTGCAACTCCATAAGCAAGCATCCTTATGACGGCTGTCATCTTTTGAAAGGAAGATAAGCTAGTAATTCCAGCAATATCTTTTTTTGTTAGACAAAATATGAATCATAAGTTTCCATCATAGATAGAATACGAAAGAAAAAGACTCGATTCATTTGAAACATTCTTTGAAATAAATTTAGGGGATAGATAGGCGATTCAACAAAATAATCACAATACAGTCTCTTGTGCCCTTGAACTGGATTGTGAAAAATAGCTGAATAACCTTAAATGGAACTACGATATACACTAGAGTTTTTCTCACTATTGAATTTGTTCATTTTCATAGCACAAAATTGTTAGCATTTTCAAGTCATCATTGGAGTCAGAATCGTTAAGAATCATCTTGATCGCAAGATGACAAGCCATAACATAAACACAATGAAAAACGCAGCACCAATAAATATATTTAAGGCGCATGACAATGAGAGAGAAAAGATCATATTTATACATATCCAAAAAATATGATTATTATAAATATGATCGTTACAAATATAACTGTTATTAATATGACCGTTGAAAAATTCAAATTTTCAAATTTTGATGACGTGCCTGTTATAAAAATGGCTGTTATTAATAAAAATTAAAATTTTAAAATTTTAATGACGTGACATAACACGTTAGTGTGATCTCATTAATATTGTGATTTCATGACATGTTACATAATATTCTAAATTTTAATAATTAATAGTTAATTAAAGTTAATTAAAATAGTTAATTAAAATAAATAATATTGTTAAAGTAAATTAATAGAAATTGATCTTTAAAATTGATAATATAATAAAAAAAATTTGGCTATCCATTTTAGATAGTCTCCTTGTAGTTGCTATAAGAAGCATCAAATTTGTCGTGTGGCCAGTGGCCTATCCTAGTCTACTATGTTTTTTTATAATATTTTAATTAGATTGTTATATATATATATATATATAGAGAGGGGTGTCAAACGTGTCGTGTGATTTCGTGTCGGATTTATTTCGGATTTGTGTCAAAAATTCTTAAACACAAACCTGACATGTTTAATAAACGTGTCGAAATGTGTAAACACTAACCTGACCTGGCTACTAAACGTGTTACCCAAACCTGACATGTTTAACACGTTTAATAAACATGTCAGGTTTGAGTTAACACATAACACGACATGTTAACATGCTTAACCTGTTTAACCCGATCTATTTAACTCACATATCAAATTCTATTTGTTTAACAACTTTAAAAAAATCAAAAGATTTTATTGAATAAAATTTAAAGAATTACAAGAAGCAAAAGGAAACCAATTCTTAACATCTATTTCCAATTAAATGGATTTAATCCATAAAAAACATGAAAAAAAACCTATTTTTGTTATTTTTATATATTTGGATAAATGGTTTAAACGGGTATGAAATGGGTAGGTCGGATTCGAGTCTAATTATATTAACCTGTTTAAAATATACGGGTTAATCAGGTCAAAATCGGGTTGACCTGATTTCGACATGAACTCAACCTGCTTTTTTCGTGTTTATACGTGTTGACCTATTTTTATCCATTGACCTATTTAATTTCGTGTTTGACCTATTTATTTCGTGTTTGATTCGTCTCGTATTAACGTATTGTGCCGAAAATTGACAGCCCTATATATATATATATATATTTTGGTCAGGTTTTGATTGTTAGATTAGGTAAGTAATGTTTAGTGTTTATAACCACCAATACCATTATTTATATTTATTTATTGCCGGCAGTGTATACCATTGTTGAAACTCATCCCTTCCAGGGAGCAAACAGCTGTCTTTTCCCGTGTACAGTCTGTAGGTCGCTAGGTAGTTATTGAATTCATAATATATTGGGTTAAGTGTACCGCAAGTTTTTTCTCATTTTAGTTATTAATATTTTAATTTTATTTTTTTAATCATTAAATTATTAAATATATTTTTATATGATCTTTCAAATAAATAGCATTCAAATTATTAATAATTTTTAATTATAAATTTTTTACGTAATATCTAAATATTGACAAAAAAATAAGAATTAATTGTTTTTTATCTCCCTCTAGTTTCAGTTAGATATATATTACCTTGACGTTTAAAATTATGTACATTTATTTCTTGTAGTTATGCACCAAAGTGAAATAGTTACTTTTATCATTCAAGTTAACGGCGAATGTGATCCACATACCAGATTTTGTTTCCATTATTTTTCCTCCTAAAGAATATTATCAAAGTGCTTAAAATATCATTTATAATATATGGTATAATATCCTAATAGATTGGGTATCGGTACCAAATAAAAAAAATTGTAAGAAAAACATAAGTGATTTTCGGTCACGGAACAAAACCTCTCTCAAGGAAAAAAAAAGACTCGACATGTTTGATTGAAATATGATTTTAAAACATGGATATTATGAAAATTTTTAATTCCATTAACGGCTCAATTACTTCACTTTGGTACTTAACTAAATGGGATAATGTGCATAATTTTAAACGTTAAATAAGTAAAGTGTTTGTAGCTAAAACTATAGGGGTAAAAAGAAATTAACCTAAAAAATAATTTGAATAACTCTGGACTAAATTTTTATCCAAATTTTGGTCAAAATTTACTTAAATTATTTTTTGTCCATATTTAATTTTCACGTAATAAGTTTTTGATTAAAAATTGTTAGTAATTTGGATGTTGTCTGATTGAGAAACCATAAAAATATATTCAATATTTTCATGGACTAAAATGATACAATTAAAATATTAAAAAATAAATTAGACAAACTTTATACTTTGAGTATCTTCAGTACAATTGATCCTAATATATTTCCATTCTAATCCCATTAAATTGGTCATTACAAATCACAAAGTCATTTTTTTTTAGCACTAAAAATAAGGTTTGGCTCCTCTCTAATTATTGCAAAACAATTGGAAATCTTTCAATTCATATTTCATGGTAAGGATCTACCCTAAAAACCAACCAAAATGCTTCAAAATAACTCGAATTTCTCGATATTTGATTAGTGTGATTTATAAGTGATTATGCACACATGTAATCTTGAATGCAAATGTACACAGAGGCAAAGTCATGAATTCTTTACCTTGGGGGCAATTATTATATTGAAAAGTATGATATGATGACCATTTTCAATACTTGGATTTGTCAACAATAAGTGATGATGCACAAAATCGTCTTCGTACAAGATCAACAGTTAAGTATTCGTACAATCGCAATCAAAGAGCAATAAGCAAGCAATTAATAGATAACAGGAAATAAAAAGTTAACACAGGGATTTATAGTGGTTCGGTCTTGGATGACCTACGTCCACTTTCTAGAATAGCGACGGTGGCCTGAGGTGTTTTATTGATGAACAGTGGTACTCCGAAGAGTTTACAGTACTTTTGAGAGAGATAGAGTGAAGTGTGTGAGGGATTCGGAGGCGTAGAGGTCTCAAGGAGGTGATCAACATCATGCCCTTCTATGTGGAGAGGGACTTACATTATATAGGCTCACCAAGCCGGTGAGACGGTGACGTGAGGAATGAGTCTTCCACTATTTTGGTAAGTACGCTTTTGCTAGGAGTAAACCTCTTTGGTAAGCACACTTTTGGTATGATTAGATCTCTATCTCGTCATTCTCTCACTCTTGCTTTTATTCAGTCGGAGGAGGACTCTCAGTTGGATTGAGTTTTGAACCTCATATTGAGCTGATGTGACTTAGACTTGGATTGGAGTATGAAGGAGCAAGGAGGAGAGGACCAAGGGACAAGCCAACGCCCACTTGGAGCCATATGGGCGGCGCCCACATGGCTTGGAGGAGGCATGGGCGACGCCCCACTTGGAGGCTTGGGCGACGCCCTCTTGGAGGAGCATGGGCGTTGGCCACTTGATCTCCTTGGACTCCCTTCATTATTCAACTCCAATTTCACTGTTCAACTCCGATTTCACTATTTTACTCCGATTTTACTATTTACCTCTGATTTCACTATTCAACTCCGTTTGACAGGTGGACATAATTCCATTGGTCCTGGCGACTTGGGTTCTTTCATGGGTCCTGAATGTTTGAGCATTTTCTCAGTTCATTGGGTCTAGCCTAGTTAAATTCGGGCTCATCAATAAGTTTTGAATAAAATTTTAATCGATTTGAATTCAATTTTAAAACTTTATTCGTAATTAATTTGACTATCTAATGAATTTAATTTTTATAATTCATATATGAATTCTTTTAAAAAAAATAATATTATACAAATAATTAAACTAAAACTAAATCTTAATAAATTACATTTCAATTTTAACCTCGTATCGTGAAATAATAACTCAATGTTAATTAGTATATTTGTGTATGCAATGATATGGGATCGCTGCTGAATCCAATTTTTGTATATTCACATGTGTATAAATGTGCCTTTATTTATTTTTTGACTAACTTTTTAATGGGGGTAAATTTTAAATAATTTTAAAATTTTTACAATTTTATAAGAAGCCCATTTTTTTTTTAAATTGGAACCCCCTCCCCCCCCCCCCCCAAAAAAAAAAAAAACCTAAAATCTGTCACTAAATATAGAAGACACATGTTTTGTATGATTTTATGTTGTCAAAAAAAAATGTAGCTTTTGGAATTTGTTAGTTGACAACCCTTTTTTTGGTATTTTCTTGTTACTAGATTAATAAGTCACATGCCATCATCGTTCACATGTGTGTGTGGAGAAATTATTCATTACAACGGTGAAATTACGTGGTAAAATGATGTAGTATCATCAACTAATAATATTAAAATAAATAAGTATATAAATCTCACAAAAATCAATAACTAACCTGCCATATAAGCAAATAACTTTTCACACTTCTGTCATGTAAGCTCAAGTCGGGTTTAACTTTTTTATTTGGGATTTTATTATTGATTGGTGATACCATATCATCAATGGTGACATAGTATCACTGTTGCATTTAATATTTACTCACGTGTGTGAGAGAGAGAAGTGGAGAAAACAACTATAGACGGTCTACTTTCGATTGGACTAAAAAAAAATTAATTGAAGTATGTGTAAATTGACTCGAATTTCTCTTACCGTTAAATTAAAAAAAAAAAAAAACAACTAACTCGTGTGTGCATCCTCTAATATAATGATAACCATTGTTTATGAATGCAATGGTGGATTTTTTTTTAATTCTAAATCTTTTTAATTGCGAGAAGTGAACTCAAGATTACAATATAAAACTCGAATACACGTAATTAATATAAGCAATGCTATATATTTCAAATTTACAACTTAAATGTGCATTCCAAATGAAGGAAAATCATTGGATCAGTGACTTCTATTTAAAAAAGTTAATGAAACTCACTGATTCAACGGTTCCCTTCATTTGAGATGTAAATTTAGATTACAAATTTATGATACCTAATATTCCCTAATTATTATACACCTCACATATTAACAAATAAAAGTTTTTACAACCAGAAAAACACCACAATATGAAATGTAACACCAATATGTGATGTTTGGAGTGGAGCAAAGGAACAAGAAGGTTAGAGCAAAATAACAGCTAATTATGAGGCACGTGGCAGTTGCCATCAGACAGAGGGGACTGTTTGGTTTGGTGTGGTGGACCCAAATGCATCAATGCCTAAATGGGATTAACGCTGTTTTACCCTGCACAGCACATGACTCTTTTATCATTTTGCATCCAAACAAACACCATTAACCAAATATCCCTTGTACTGTTCTACATCATCGTTCTTTCTGCCGGGGCCCACCTGAATCTGTGATCTTGGACGTTGATTAGTTTCATCAGAATGGGTCCCACTCTCTCAACAGCTGCGATTTTGCTAATTACAGATGTTGGTGAAATGCAGGAGTTATTAAGATGGAATTGAAACATGAATGAATTATAAATTTAAATGTTCTAAATTTGAATTTTGATAATTATTTGAAATTAGGCCATGAAACGAAAAAGTTATGTGTTTTGATGACAATCTTAACGCGTTCACTTCTCTTAATACTTTGAACGGAAGTTGACAATTGAAAAATTTTAAAATGAATTGTAAGAATCGAAACAACATAATTAGAAATTGAGGGGGTTCAAAGTGAGAATAAACATATTCTTCAGGGGCTCTTTAAAAAATATGTTTGGTGATTTACAGTCTTCTAAATGGGCCACGCCACGTGAAGCCTATTATATGGTGGCTTTTTATGATGGATGGAATTAGACGGTAGTAATTATTGCAGGAGAAAGACCACTCTCAGAGGCCAGCACGTGGCGTCGCAAACCCGAAAAATTATTATTATTATTTTTGACCTTTCCCTTTTAAATTCTTTAAAGAAGAATTTTTTTTTTACACAATATGATATACATTGACTCAAATCCCACCAGTAATGAGTAAATAACTCACTTATATATAATAGTTTTTATTTAAATACATGATAGGATATATACATAGTAGGGATAACTCGTGCCTAAAAATACGGTGCAATTAAAAAAATCAAACATTGAATTTAAACGTGAGATAATTAAGGACCGAACTTGGACACGTACTAAATTAAGTCTAACCTCGCCCTATATCACGTGTCTGAAAACACTGTACATAGTTATTAAACACGAAATAATCAAACATAAATTAAGCTAAAAATTGTTTGATAATTTTTAATGTCATGACTTTAGTGAAATAAATAAGGTGAAAATGTGAATATTCTGTCAAAATTTTTGTCTACAAAACTTATATATTTTATAATCATAATCAAATCATGTTGTGACCAAAGCTTTATAATACAACCTTTATTGATGATTCAGTAGTTGAATATGATATTTAATAATTTAGATGTCTCAGATTCAATACTTTTTATATTCTCTAAAAATTACTCACCATTGTTCCTCAGGAGATGTTCTAAACTTGGTTAGGTTATAATAGTCAGTATCCGAGATCTAATAAGGAGTCGGCAAACATTTAGACACTCTATACTAAAAAAAAAAAAAAAAAGAGGTCTATATGTGATGCCAAACTTTCCGGTCAATTTGATGCTTTGGGTGTAAACCAACAAACATTTGGATTGAGATTCTATTCATAATATTTTTATAAAATTTTATTTAATAGTATAGACTCACGTATAATTCTTTATTTAACAATAACGGCTGCACTATTTTTAAAATTCTATTATTTAACACGTCATTAAATCAGTAATTTTTTTAAATTCCAAAAAAATTACCCTTTTTGTCACCCTCTCTATGTTAGCAGGTTGATTCCTTGGTCCAAAAATTGAGTTGTGTAATAGACAGATATGCTACCGTGTCACTTTAGGTTGCACTCAAAATGGACAAAAATTCAGAGAGAGAGAGAGAGAGAGAGAGAGCTGGTGCTTTAATGGGGCGCTGAAGAATTAAGGTTGACATTTAAGTGGCGATAAAAGTTACATAATAGTGGTGGTTGTCAACGCTCTCTCATACATGCCATGAAGAGGTGCCATGACCCATGAATGTGAGCATCACACCACCATCATGATATCATTCCCCACATGACATGACATCACTCACAAACTACTATTACACTGTTGTCCCCCATTTCTCCCCTTAATTCCTCAAAATCCATCATTCTTCATCAAGAATCCAATACAAACACAAAGTCCCCACAATTTGGAATCAAGCATATCTAGGGATTTCCTTTAAGCTCTATAGAATCTCTCTCGTGATTCTAAACATGATAACTATAGGGTGAAAACTATGCTACTAACAAATTTTTCCTATATTGAAATATTTTTTTCTATAATGTATCTCCAAATTTTAAATTTATTTATAACAAAAAAATTATAAAATTTTTGGGTCAAATTCTAACTTTTACTACGGTGGATTATAAAAGTTAAGTTACTACAAAAATTATATAAAAAAAAACCCATAAAATTTGTTAAGAAAATCTACTACACATAAGTGCACTAAGAATTAAAAACTTACAAGATCTATATATTGTGAAAATTAAATGGAAATTTATTTTAATTTATAATAGATTATAAATAATACTATATTAAGTAAAAAAGCACTAAAATAAGACATGGTTTTTTTTTTGGTTATATATAATATTAATAGAACTGATTTGTCGAATCAAATCAAATTATTGGTACTTGTTTTTAACTCTATTCATTTATTATTATTATTATTCTACATTTATCAGTTCTCAAAGGGAAAGTGATAAGATATTGTTTGGCATGTGGTTACGGGTTAGCAGTGTTTTCTCCTCTTTCCATGGACCATAATGCACCCCAACTCTCTCTCACTCTCATTACTCATTCTTTCCTTTCTTTATTGCCTGTAGGTCGACCTGGCCCGAACTCTGAAGTCTGAACTCACCCTCCTTCCAGGAGAGCGCAGACCCTAAAGAATCTTCACCTTCCAACCCTCAACATTCCCAATCTCTCTCTCTCTCTCTCTCTACAATGGGGAACCCAAGATTGAAGCTTGAACAACCAGACACCAAAAGGCCTCAAAATCTGTCAACATGCAGCAGTGGAAGAAGAAGCGGCGACTCCAACTCGCCGGAATTCGAGTTTTGGATGGTGAGAAACCCATCTTTCCCTCAACCCAACCTCCTCTCCGCTGACGAGTTGTTCGCCGACGGCGTTCTTCTCCCTCTCCACCTCCTCCACAACCAAAACTCCGACGATCCACCGGACACAAATCCTGAACCACCCAACTCAGACCCACCACCGCAAAAACCTGAACCCAACTCAGAACCCAGTTCAGGCCCTGAGTTATCAACTTCAGCAGCCAACTTGTCATCCAACACATTGTCTCCTTCAAAGAGATGGAAAGACATATTCAGGAAGACAGAGAAGAAGAATCTTCCTACAAGCAACGAGGAGAGAGAAAAAGAGAAAGACAAGAAAAAAGAGAGAAAGAATGCTGGTGGTAATGGCAATAACGGTGCAAGCTCGGCAGAGCTGAATATAAACATATGGCCGTTTTCGAGGAGTAGATCGGCCGGGAATGGTGGTACTAGACCGAGGATGGCCACCGGATCGGCAGCGTCTCGGAAGGTGAGTAGTGCACCGTGTTCGAGGAGTAACTCAGCTGGTGAGACCAAGTCCAGGAAGTGGCCGAGTAGCCCGAGTCGTGGTGGGGTCCACTTGGGCCGGAGTAGTCCGGTTTGGCAGGTCCGGCGTGGTCCTCCCGGTGGGAGGAGCTCCGGCTCCGAGGCTCTAATCAGGAACGCGGAAAAGGGTGTTAAAAAAGAAGGAAATGAAACTTCCCGGATCAAAACCACCGCCACCACCGTCGGTGGCGGCAGTGTAGGTGGTACGGCTAAGCCTAAGGTTTTGAATTTAAATGTTCCAATGTGTATTGGGTACCGACATCATTTGAGTTGTAGAAGTGATGAGAACAGTGCAATCGGTGTCACCGCCGTGGCTGGTGACACCGGTGGTGGTCAGAGTAGCGGAGGAGGATCCGGTGATGGTGGGCGCGG
Organism: Ilex asprella; assembly: GCA_023539305.1. Classification (NCBI taxonomy): domain Eukaryota; kingdom Viridiplantae; phylum Streptophyta; class Magnoliopsida; order Aquifoliales; family Aquifoliaceae; genus Ilex; species Ilex asprella. The sequence goes on from CM042188.1 coordinate 915,025, forward strand.
CACCAATCTGTTTAACTTGCGAAGCCTCTTCACTAAAAAAGTTTATTAATTCTTCTCTCGTTATCAGTAAAGTAATTAATTTTGGTTTTTGCCCCTTTTTCAGTCCTCCAATTCACAGAAATATATTCCGGTTTTTATTAGATATATGTAATTATGAAAATCAAAGTGGAAAATTACTCTCTAACTTTGAAAGATTGTATGCTTTTTTTTTTGTAATTTGTTTGGTACCCTTTTATGTACATATAATTTCCCAATATTATACTGTTTAAGTCATAATTTTGCTGTTGCTTGTTTGTTGCTCCATTGATCTTCTTGGAATGCCCCTCTAGTTTTTTTTTTCCCAACGATCAGATGTGTTCGGTTCGATTTACGCATATCTCGATTAATCTTTTATCCGATCCGGTTAAAGACAAGTCAAGAAGTTGTCAAGATTTATATTCAAGATGTCAGAGTAATTTGTTCTTATTTTTGCTTGAGCTAGGCTTCCTCTAGTTTTTTAATGTTAGCAAGGAAAACCTAATGGTTATTGGAGGGAGATTCCAAGTTCTAATTACCCGTTGGTATAACTTATGAACAATTATAGGCATTTGAAATTTTGTTTATAGTTACGAGTCTAAAAAACATTCATTGAGCGATATTTGTTATTAAAGCGGGAAAAAATTGAAATTTTGGTCGATCTAACCGGTTACACTTGAGTTCTGATAAACTTTTTGTGGGTTTTTCTGATTGAGTGGTTGAGATCATTAATAAGGAATAGTACAGCCTTTCTTTTTGTAATTGATGGAATGGCTTTAAAAGTTTCTGAGCAATATGAAATATTCTTCACAGAATGTAATCTGGTGGTTCTCTAACTGGTTCTTCTTCGATTGCATTAGATAGTGAGGAATTTTGTGCAGAGTAAGATTTCACAAAATGTTTAAGATGATGATTGTAAGTTCATAAAGGATATCGATCTTATAGATACATATACAATTTTATGGAAAATCGTATTCGATGAAAGTTGTATAACCGGCTTAGAGGGAGATTATAAGATTCAACTCCGCTCTATTATAATTTTTTTAATTTTCATCAATGGCAAATGAACCCCTAGCTACCGACCATTTGTGGATTAACCTGGTTCAAGCTTTGTTCACAAAGCCGTCGTAGACTCTAAAGGCAGACTGTGATAAGCGTAGGCTCGAAGGGTCGCCATGGGCAGGGGATCAAAGGCACGTCGTGGGATAATTTAGACGGATGAATACTTGTTATCGCTCTATATTTTATTCTTACAAAAATACACACTAGGCCCATATAGCCCATTGATCTGCGTAGCCCAACCTAAATACAATGGCCCAATTCAACTCGTTACTGGTCCTTCTGCATTCTCTGGACGAAATTTAAGTATAGACACTACACATTCAGGCAGACCCTTGGGCAACAAGTTGCGCGCCACGACTCCGCATATATTCAGTCATCTAAAACTCCTCAAGACACTCATCATCACTGTCGCAGAGACTCCATGGCTTCAACGAGGCGTCTAGCTACGACACTCCGGATTTTCCGTACAATTGCCTCTCGCAAAACCCTAACTCCTCCTCCCAATGGTCCATCTCGTCACCTTCATCACCTACCCCCTCATCGTACGCTCTCTCTCTATCTCTCTCTCGTGATATATGTACGTATGTGTATATAATGTGTTTTTGGCTTAAATTCAGGGTCAGTTTTGATGTGTGCAGAACTAATGTTTGTTTCAATTCTCTTTAGGCCTCCTCGAACTTGTTGTCGTGGCTTGATTGTATTGTTCGGTTTTAATTTTGAATTGAAAGTCCAATGATTCTTCAGTTACTGGTTAGGAATTGCTACGGTTAAACCCTTTCTTATTTGTTTCTTGTAGTTTAAATTCGTATTAAATATTAATTGAAAGAATTCTGAGCTAAGCTTATCATTTCTTGTAATTTATTTACTTACTTGAGACAATCGTTGATGATCATAATTCACATTACTAACTCCAGAGACATCCTGAATTCGGGGCCAGACCATGAGGATTTATCCCTTATAAATTCCCTAGCCCTGGCATGGTCAGCCTGCCTTTGCCTTTGATTGGACTGGGGAGGGGAACCCCCCTGACTGTAATACCAAAAAAATTCACATTACCCATTTCTATGGGATTTTTTTTTCTTCTTAAAGGGAGACTTATAAGAAAAAGAATGCACAGATGTATTGGGAGCTTTCTTGCGTGACATAGTACTGTCTATTACTAACTGTGATCATTGCAGGGAGTTTTGAGCAGCACATCCATACCTACGCATCTGAAGGTCTTCGTCAGGGACCACCAAAGGAATTTCCTGGATTATTTTTTGTTCCTGCTATCTTAGCCGGATTGGTTGGAATCGGAGTGCTAGATGTAGCTTATGCAGATGCTGATGAGGTTTGTATGAATCTTTTTTTCTGTGAAGGGATTGTTAGCCATGTTAGTTTCAACTGAGACAGTGTATTGCTTTGTTACCATGTTTTGTGTTAGGAATCTATAAATACTTCTTGCTATCAGTTATTCACTCGGTTAATGTTTGTGTTTATAGTTAAAACAATCAATACAAAGTACATTTATATCTTGGAGTGACCGACTTAGGTGGTGTTTGACAAAACTGAAAGTTGATTACTAAAAATTAAATGTTGAATTTTAAGTACTGAATGCAGAATCCACTGAAATGTAAGTATTGAATTGGATTAAACTGTTTGACAAATATATAGAGTTGAAGGCTAAAAAATATTATTATTCTAATTTTGCCATTCTTTTTAACTATCTCACAGTAACTACTTTATTCATACCACAATGATGGTGGTGGTGGCGACACAATAGAGGTGGTGGTTCATATTGAAAAGTTTAGAGTGTAAAATGCATTGATGGTATATTTGTTCATTATGAGAAATTTATAAAAATTTTATTGGCAAATATTTTCAATATTAAAATTTTTATTGACAAATATTTTCAGCAGTGAGTGATAAGTAGGTGGCTTGCTACTTAAACTTTTAGCCTATTTTTAAGAGAAGTACCTAATTTTTTAAGTGGCATGAGTTTTAAGTTATCAAATGGGTAAAATTCATTAAGTGCTTAAAGTATTTAGTTTTAAGTATTAAGTGGTGTTATCAAACAACCCCTTACTCATTTACTCATGAAATGAACATGAAATTGATAAATTTTTTAACATCGGGTTTTCTGAATACTCACTTCACCAAGGCTGAACTTTATGAATTGATTTGGTTGTGGGCTTACTTTTCTGCAGGCCAGTGCTAAAACTCCTTTGCCTCCAGAATTGCCTACAAATTATATGGACTTGGAGGAAACTGCCAGGAGAGAAAGAGTTCGATTGGAAGAGTTGCTTAAAAGCAAAGGAATGCGATCCGGTTCTTATCCTCGTTTCACTGTTGCTGTTAAGGGCCCAAAGGTTAATGCATTCACTGCTTTTAGAATGCTGCCAAAATTGTGGATTTGGTATATTTACTTGGTGGCTTCTCTTTTCCACTGATAGTTAAAAATCCCAACTTTTAGAATTGATGGGGGATCACAGTGGCAAAACAATTGAAGCACGGTGGTGGATACTTTGGTTCCCTTTAAATGATGGTGGATGATACCCTTTGAAATTACACTTCATCTCTAATCATAATTTTAGTATTCATGGTATCACTTAAGAGGTCTTAATTTTTTAGTTGAATGCCTTCAGTTAAGTCTGTGAGCTTAGCTACAATATGTTGTGAGTGTCTTTCCTTAGACCTTTCTATGATGCAATGGGTTCCCTCATCAGTTTATGTTTTTTATGAAAAGCTTCTACCTGCGAGGTGTTAGCTAGTGGATAAAAGAACTACTCACAATCTTTTCAGGAAATAGGTATTGGTGGTCCACATCATATGTAGTTTGATTTCATGCACTACTGTGACTATGGTCTCTCTTGATTCAATTCATGTGGAGTGGGCCACTTTGGTTTATTTCTTCGGTTTTCTTCTTTCTCTCCTCCTCCTCGTCCTCCTAAAAGCATTCTTATCTTTGTTGCTGTACTTCACTGGTAAAATGCCCTTACCTCATTTGGTCTTGCTGCTGGGGAGGGTATATTGGATATTGATCTAACGTTGACATAGCCACATAAAGTTGGTAGGTCTCAAACTTGATGCTGCCAATTTTAGGTTATTATCACCATCTTCGTCATTATAAGATCCACTAGAAAGCTCCGTTCAGGGCAACCCGAGTCTTGGCAATTATACAACAAATGGGTAAAAATCATAGTTGATTTCTGAACTTTGCCTCCGATTTTTAATTGGTTCCTGAACTGTTAATTGTCTCAATTTAGTCTCTCAATTATTAATTTTGTCTCAATTAAATGCTTCCGACCATTTTCACAGTTAGATCAACCCTGAAATAGATCAGATTGGGCTAGTTTTTTGTTGATCTAACAGTAAAAATTGATGTAAAGACATAATTGAGACGAAATTGATAGTTGAGAGACTATATTAAGATAATTGAAAGTTCAGGGACTAAATTAAAATCGAAGGAAATTTTCAGGAATCAACTATAATTTTTATCCTACAACAATTAGTAAAGCTGACTGAATCAATCAGAGAGTGAAACTCAAGCATTAACACTTTTAAATAATCTCGGGTTTCTCTCTTTCCACAAACCAGATGAAAGATATAAAGGGGCGGCGTTTTGACTTTCAGGCAACTTGTCTACCTATGTCTACCCTAACCCCAGTCAAGACAACAGTAAGTCTGCCACAGAACTTGGCATAACCTGGGATACCTTAAACAAGATAATACCCTCCACCCTCTCTCTGCAGTACCCTGTGAATTCCCTATAGTATGTTTAATATGTGTTTATAGTTTGCCCTATTTTCAGAAAGGTTGTATTTCTTCCATTGTTTTAGTTATGATTGTTGCTGCTTTCTAGTTAAACAGATGTCTCGTTGGCAGGTCACTATCAGATTCCAAGTTCCTCCTACCTGTGAAATTCCACTCCTAATTGCAAATCTTGTTTCACGTCTTGGAGTAAAGGTTGATGAGCGTGGCACTGGATTGGATATGTCATTGCGAGCTTGGGAGAGGTTTGTTCAGAACTTTGGTTCTTTTTGTCCTTTGGGTGTCTATTACATTCTTAATATAGACTTAGATTACTTGTCTTAGCTCCAGGTGACTTGTGAAATACTTCTTATGTTGTACTTAAGTCCTAATAGGCTAGGAGTAGCTATGACTCTCACCTGAGCTGGTTAAGTGGTTATAGCCAATGCCTAATGTTGATATGATTTATTGTGCCGCTTTTCAGTGGGGTTGCTTGGCAACTAACACTCAGTAGTCCAGAAAAACAAAAGAAAACTGGTGAAAATCTGGGACAGTCAAAGGATACCAAAGCACTGGAGGGAGAGCTATGCATTCTCATGTTTCGGTCGCTCATTAGCTCTGATAAAGCAGTTAGTCTTCATTCCTAGTTGTTTATCATATGGTTTTTTTTTTTGGAGTTACTGTTTGTATTTTTTATGCTGCAGTTAATTTGCCGAAAAAACACTACTCTCCTTTTATTTTTCATTTAGTTGCACATATGCATGCAGGAAATTGAGTTCATAAAGCAAGGGAGCTTTAGTGCTGAGGAGCTTGATGCTTTAGTATCCTTGTTGCAATTAGCTGGACAACAAAGGACCTTGGAAAGAAGACCAAGGGGAGATGCTGCCCGATTGCCATCTACGGACAAAACAGTTGCTAGTCTTGAGGCAATGGGAATAAAGATTTACGGACTTAATGAACCCAATGTGGTATACTCAAAAACTGAAAGATCATGGGACAATATTGCTGGGTACGGTCAACAAAAACGGTATGCTATGTACTAGGACATGAATTATCTTGTTGCCACATTATCAGCTACTTTCAGTATGCAGCTCCCTTTCCAGCGTTTGTAATGCAAGCCCGGGGCAATTATCATAAAGTGGGCTCTGATTGCAAGAAGGGCAACAGAGAAAATGCCAAGTTCAATTTTTGTCATCTTGCCCTTGAGATTTATAAACTCAGTATGGATATGAATAGCTTCTTGTTACCTGTTAGTTGTATATGCAACTGACTTTATGGTGCAAAGTTCATATGTTTTTTTTTGGTAAGTGCAAAGTTCATATAATTGAATAAGCACAGATGACTAAGATGCTTGACTGCATTTATGCTTACATATATGTGTAATCAAACATGCAAAGTAGGATTTGTTGGCGTGGCTTACCTTTTTAGCATACACAGAAGTTGTTTTATATGCTTTCTAATCAAGTGCTTACTATTTGTTGTTAAGTATTTTTCTGGTGTGTTATTGTTGTTTTTTTGTGTGTGCAATAGAAATGTTTAAATGTAGCTGTTTCAATACGCAACACAAACTATTCAAAGCATGTGACACTGATTTGGTCAATTAGAGAGAAAACAAGTGACATTTTTTTGCCTATTAGTTTTAAGGGTTCATTAAATCAATGTACATATGTAGATGAGGTTAGAAATTGTTCTTGTGGCCCTTCCCACCTTAGTATTCCAGGGTGGTTTAGGATTTGTCTTCTTTGGAAGTGGATATCATATGGATCACTAGGTTAGCCAATGAGGGGGGAGTCTGTTTGGCTAGGTGAATTGTTTCCCAGGAGGAGTCTTGAGGTTTGGTAGCTGTTTGGAGAGGAGCGTGGTTTATATTTTGAAGTCAAATCAAACTCTGCCCAAAAGCTCTCCTATCAGTTCTTATAGGTAAATCAATCCTGTGGCTATGATGTCCATAACTTTGGATATTGGTGTGGGTGTCTTTTGCTAATGATTTTTTTATTGCTAAATTCTATATTTGTTTGTGACTTGTTGGCGTAATGCATTTAATTTATTTCTTAGTGCTCATGAAAAGGAATCTTCAGTCCGCATATTATGCCTGTCATGACTCGTAGGGAAATAGAGGATACAATATTGTTGGCTCTACAAAGTCCTGAAATATATGATGATATTGCCCGTGGGACCCGGTGTAAGTTTGAGACGAACAGACCCCGGGCAGTGCTTTTTGAAGGTCCACCAGGTTTGTCTTCTAGTCCAGAAAAAATACACGATAACATGATTTTGATGATTGGTTTAGGTCGGGGAATAATGGACGTTGCTTCTTTGTCATGTGGTTGTTGAGCATATGACTCATTTACTCTTATTTTGATTTGCAAGCATGCAAGGCACGTACATCCTGCGTTTGCAATTCTGCAACCTAGGCCAGATAATGGCAGCAGAACTGATTCAGAAGGTGGATTCCCTGAATTTGAGTCATCCCTTTAAAAAAAGAAAACAAAGTTTGGGTCATACAAGCAGGATTCACGTGTGTAGGGATTGGTCAGGTGCTCTACAAGACTCTGATACCTCCTTGATTGCAGGGAAAAATATGATTTGTTTACCCTTAAGGGCCTAAACCATCCGGTCATCATGTTTGTTAGAGTGGGCAATTAGTTTTTTTTTTTTGGGGGGGGGGAGAAGTGAAAGAAAATGACCAAGTCTATGGTTGTATTGTGTGATTGGCTGGAATAGGTATTTTGTCAACTGTCATGTTTACCTAATTGCTTAGAGAATTAATTTTGATCAATCAAAAGGCTGTTTATGGTTGATAAATATACAGGCCTCGTTGATTCATTGGCTACTCTCTCTCTCACATGCACACACACAGCTATGGAATTTGAATCGCTATGATAATGCTTGACATATTTATTTCTAGGGAATAAATTAAACCGTAACCAATGTGTAGCAAAATATTAAGTTCTTATGGTTGTTGATCGAGGTCCACAAAATTTGTAGATAAAATGTTGACATCTTTTAAAGAAAAGTTTCACTTGAACCATTGGGTCACTTATTCAGCGGGTGGGGGTTGTTATTCATGATTGACTGTTTTTTTGCATCGTCTTGCATGTCTTTGTTACTGATAGGAGAAACAAGAGAGTGCATCTAGTACTTCACTACAATATTCAGATTGTTTTATCGGTTAATAGTTTATGCATTTTAGTTTTTCAATTTCAGGTACCGGGAAGACATCTTGTGCTCGTGTAATTGCTAATCAAGCGGTACTCCATTTGGAACATTTTTACAATTTTATTGTTGTTTCTTAGCCTTCTCCTTAAAAGACTTCTATTACTCCCATTTTCTCTACTTGTTGCTTAGATATGCTTTCGGTTGCATAGTATTTTTTAAGCAGTTTTACTGTCATCGTTCTTGATTTATGGGTGTGTAGGGACTACATATTCCCCCCCTTTTTTTTTTTGTGCTAGGCAAGCCCCTGCCTAGGCTAGGGACTATATATTCCATATGAATGATGTTAAAGTTCTATATGCATTGAGCTGATCTTTTTCCTTGTAATTTGGTTCTTTTCGAATATATGAATATATGGTTTAGTATTTATTGGACTGGTATGATTGATCTCTGGCTTAGTCTCTGTTTAACAACCATCTACTCCAAAAGTTTAAGTTGTTGGAAAGGGTGTAACTTAAGTAATTATACTTCGACATGTCCCCTCAGGCTAAATTTTGGGCCTAATATGTGGAAATCTTTTTAATAATAGGGTGGCAGTGAGATTCGAATATAGGACCTCCTGCGCTAATACCATGTTTACGCTAATACCATGTTTAACAACCATCTACTCCAAAAGCTTAATCTATTGGAGCAGGTGTAACTTAATATTTCAACAGTCTCTATGAAAGCAAACTGTTTGATACCATCTATGGTTACCTGCCTAAAGCATGCAAAAAAAAAGGCAGTACAATACCCAATGGAAAAATTCTTACAGTTTAAACAGGCAACTATTTTTGCTTCTTATAATTTCTGTTCTTGTGTTTCATTAGTCTCTTTCTCTCTCTCTCATAAAAATAATAAGTTATTCCATAGTTATCAGAACTGGACAGAACGTTAACCTGGCTATGGTGCTATTTCTTGGATTGTTGATTCAACAGTTGGGTCAACTTGGTTAACCGCTTATTGTAAGTTGAGCTTATTTGTAATAGATTTCGGGGAGTCTGATGTTTGGATACATATAGTTCCTGGTAAGAACGCATCACAAAAGTCATCACAGGCAAGGAGTTCTGGCTGTCACATCCAAGTCGGGTGACCTAGTTTTAACTCTTGGCAACACTTCGAATTCTTTTTGGTGGAGGTATGCGTATATAGCTGGTTCAACCAGCATTTTTAGTCCAGTTCAATTGAAAATCTTCCAGTTCCAGCTGGTTCACCATGGTTCAGTCTAGTTCATCGGCATTAACAACCAAACCGGAAATCTCAATCCTCCTGGTTTGAACCAGTTCAACTGGCCGGTCAGTGTGGTTCTGATCACACTTACATCTTCTAAGTGTTGTCACTTGCAATTAAGAGAATTTTTTATTAATCTCAAACATTAAATTGGAAGCGTGAATACCCCCTTTGAATTACAATGGTTACAGGAATCTTTGCAGGCAGCTTCTTTGGCTTCCATGATGGCAAACACAGCCACTGTAAACTTTTTGTTCTGCTCTGACTTAAAATAAATAGTGGACATACCTCTTGCCTTTTTATTTGAAATGAATTAATGTACCGTGTAACCTTTCATTTAATTTTTTGCTAAGCAGCTTTGTTTCATGCACTTGAATTTGAAATAAGGCATTTAGCATATGTATATTTTTTATGCACTGCTGAATTAGAGTATGTGGTCTGCATTGCAGGGTGTCCCGTTGTTATATGTGCCACTGGAGGTTGTTGTGTCAAAATATTATGGTGAAAGTGAGCGATTATTAGGGAAAGTTTTTTCACTTGCCAATGAGCTCTCTGGTGGCGCAATTGTGTTTCTAGATGAGGTAACTAACACCAGTTATAAAATCCGTGCCACTGTCATATGCAATTACCTTTTATATCCTTCATGTTTCTTGTGCATTTAAGCTGGCTTAATGTCTTAACATTTGGCTTGCCCTTTTCTTTTTCCCTTTTCCCTTTTCCCTTTTTCCTTTTTTATTTTGGTTTGTTACAGGTTGATTCTTTTGCTACTGCTCGTGATAGTGAAATGCATGAAGCCACACGTAGAATTTTATCCGTGTTGTTGCGTCAGGTGAAACTAGGTTCCCTCCTGGCTTAATATTTGCAGAAAATTAGACAATGTATGCTAGCACTCGAACTCGTCCCTCTCTATTCCTGTTATTGGGATGGTTCAAAATGTCTTTATCTGCCGAGCAGTTCTACAGGAAAGATCTCGTTCCTTCCTTTACTTTAGTATATCGCTATTTCTAGATCATCTTTCATCCAACTTGCACTGGGAAGCATCATTATTTTCCTTTCAGGTATTTTGGATTGAGTTATACATGGTTATTTACTTCACCATTTGGAGACCTTTCTTGGGTGTCTCCCTTGCTGGCACATGTTGTGCATAATCCCAGGGTTCAGCTTTGGAGAGCAAGCTATGATTTCTTGATGCCTTTTACATACCCGAAGTATTTGGCCTGAATAGATTCCGCTTTTATCTTTCTTCTTTTTCAGTCTGATATACTCTTCTTTTGCTTTTCGTCATACTACATTATAAGTTCTACATTTATATATCTTGTTGAGAAATGCTAGATGCATGTCTCTTCTTTGACGTTCAGCGATTACTGAAGTAGACAGCTTTTGTCGGAGCCTTGATAAATTTTACTTTATAGCGCAGATTGATGGGTTTGAGCAAGAGAAGAAAGTGGTAGTTGTTGCAGCCACTAATAGAAAGCAAGATCTTGATCCTGCTTTAATTAGGTATGTTGGTGCACATGTTCCTCTATACACAAGTTATACCCTTAATTGATTCATGGTTTTCTAACTCCCGTTTATTCGGTTTCTTTCAGTCGGTTTGATTCTATGATTACTTTTGACCTACCTGATCAGCAGACCCGTCAGGAAATAGCGGCTCAATACGCAAAGCACTTGACTAAAGCAGAATTAACTGACTTTGCCATGGCAACAGAAGAGTGAGTTTGTCATGTTCCTTCAATTTATCCTAATCAATACGCAATTTAAACCATCGTTCTTATAGTGCCGTTTATTTTCGTCTCATTCTTTGTTTCTTTTCTTTTGTTTTCTACTTCTTCTTCTTCTCTCTCTCTCGTTTGTTTGCTTGAAAGTAAATGATGCCGACTGTATTGAACATTGCAAAGTAACTTAATGTCGTTGGGTTTAGTCGTCTATCGTCCATTTTTAATGTTATAAAATGTGGGTTTTGTATAACTTCATGCTAGTTGTTGCCTTTTAACCATGTCACTTGCACTTGCTGAATTCAGAATGTCAGGACGGGATATCAAAGATGTGTGCCAGCAAGCAGAGCGGCACTGGGCATCAAAGGTAACATCAATCTAGCTCTTCATATGTTGTTTTCTTACAGAATGGTTAGCCAGTTTTTTTTTCCCTCAAATAAATGGTAGATTATTCGAGGACAAGCAAATAAAGATGACGAGCAAGTGTCTCTTCCACCTCTCCAAGAATATATCGAAAGTGCTATAAACAGACGCAGGGCTCTTAGTGTCGCTGGTCAGATCCGAAATCCTAACCCTCTTGCAAAGAAACCCCAGTTTGACTTCATATGAGTAATTGTTTAAAGCCAATTAATTGTCCATGTTTGGAGACGGGTGTTGCTGATCGAACTAATCTATTTTAGGGATTCACGTACCAGCCCTTAATAGTTATGGTAAACCAATTAGCTATCTTGCTTCAATAGCATGTTTACATTTACTTGTTTGTCCTGTAACATATGATTAGTAGAATGCTTATTCGAGTGAGCTTATACATGAGAATCCACTCCCCCTCCCCCTCCCCCTTTCCCCTTTCCTTTTTTTTTTTTGCGGTAGTTGTACATGTATCGAGCAAAAAACAGGACTTAAGTTTGGGAATTGTTTTGCAAAAATGTAGATTTGACAATCTGCCATTTGTGTTTTCCAAATTCCGTTCTAAACAGAAATTTACACGGTCTTTTACGGTTGTATGTTTGAACATTGCAAGTCTAGAAATTTATGTTCTTTTATGATTGTATGTTTGAACATTGCAATTATTTGAAGTTATATATCTTTTGCTTTGTTGTAGCTGAGAGACCACCAACTCTGTAAATGAGCTCAAAAACCCAAGCTTTGGTGAAGCATGATGTCCTTTGAATTCATTTGCGTCCCTTCAAATTATTTTAGCTTTAGTTAAAAAGATATAACAACTCACGGTTTAATGTAAATTATAAGCATTGATAGTGCACAATAGAAAAATATGATTTAACGATTGTGAAATTCTCCCAACCAATTATAGCTTCTCTTTTCAAAAATTTAACTTTACCATTAAAAATAGTAACTTTCGATACCCGTAGATCCAGCTAAAGGTTTAGAGTACGAAACACACACAAATTATAATGATATAATCATAGAAAGAAGTGAAGGGGAATGGTTTTTTTTTTAAAAAAAAAATATTATAACATGTGAAATTTTACTAATGTTTTTCTAAGAATAAATATAAAATGACAAATGGAAACCTTTTATGAGGAAAAAAGTCGCTTAACCTACACCATGTCCAGAACGGTATGGAATCAGACAAACAACCCCAAAGAAGGCATACATTCAAGGTCAATGATAACTACCAATACATACTCCTTGACACAATTAGAATGGCTTCAGCAGGAGGGCCTATCAATTTCATTGCAGCATAAAAATAACACAAGATTTCAATGCCAAACTCTACGTTAACAGGCTGCGCCTATCACAATGGTAAACAGCTCGGCTCATTGCGACCCTCTTGTGGTGGACTCTAAGACTCTTCATACAATATTGCTGTTACCAGAGGTTTTGGGAACTTTGGTGATCACTCATCTTGGGGTGGACTCTTCGAACAATATTTGAGTCTATGTTCAAACCAAATTCACCGCCCATTTGATTAAAAGCCGAAAAGAATGCCCACAAGTTCAGATAAAAAAGTAATTTTTATAATTAGAACTGATAATCGGGACAAGCTATTATTCGGCTCAATCGACATGCAACAATCATTTTTCCATGGTCTAAAGTTTATACATCATTCATAATAATCAATAATCTTCATATGGGGTATGGGTATCTTACGAAATAAATGTTACACTTGAAAACCTTCAAAGTACACACACACAAAGGCCATCTTTATGATCTATAGAGTGCATCAGATCAAATTGCACAGCAAAAAACTCAGCAACATAGCTCCCTCTCTGCATTGAGTCAAAATACCAACTCACTGAGTCAAATCCACAGATCATAAATGTTTACATAAATGGAGATGGAGAGAGAGTGACAACTTTACCTCCCAGAACTTGAGAACCCATCTTCACTGGAACGCTTCCTCTTTCTATTCGTGCACGTCCGTGAAAGAAACGAGGCAATCTGTAACTGGGTCTGCAACATCATCTGAGTCAACTCATTGTCTAACTCGACTCGTCTTTTCTCTGCTTCGATCCTCGAAGCCTCCATGGCCTTGATCATTTCCAGCTCTGCCAGTTCCATTCTCAACATCGACTCGGAGAAGAGTCGGAAACTCGCGGCCAAATCGGCTGTCCGTTTCGAGTGGGTGACCGAGTCGGAACTCTCCGAGTCAGAGTCGTGAAGACTTGAAGAGTTTACATCATCAGCGTCGATGGTGTTCGGAGCATCGGGAGGGTGTGCGCCGGTTAAGAACCCTGAGTCGAAAGCGTATTTTAGAGGGCTCTCGTCATTGCAAACGCCAGCCCGGTTCGGTTCTGCTGGACCGGCAGGGTCTGTCATAGTAGAAGAATACTCTCTCTCTCTCTCTCTCTCTCACAGAGTATTACTCATAAATAAATCCCAAAGAGACCAAGTGGCAAAGTTATTAAATTCAAATTTTCTTATCGGCAAAGTAAACTAAAGAATGCACTCAAAGATGCTATGGGACTCGACAAGATGGGTATGAGAAAAATGACCTAATGCTCACTCAAATCGCATATGAAAAATTCAGCCCTCAGCACTTAAGTAATTTGAAGATTAAATTCATGATTATGAGTTTGTCAAATATAAAAGGTGAGTTTAGAAAGATTGATAAGGGTTAAGGATTTAAAAGATAATTGTACCCCTTAATATGAGTATAAATTGGATTAATTAAAAATAAAATAGTTATTTATAAGAGAAATAATTATGATATATATGTGGGTCTTATATGTGTATGTATTATATATCAAACATGGGTATGAACCAGATTGAATATTGAATCTTATCTTTGCAAAGAAGAATTTAAATTTGGAAGAATTTAGAAAAGTTAATGCAAATCTCTCTTCAAAATTCATTCAAACAAACCTTTTGTCACAAATGCTACAAACTATGATTAATCTAGAGGAAGTTTGTGAATTCAAGTCATGTTTATCAAATTTGCTTTTTTGGGCGAGGAGTTTGACTCAAAGATAGTCCTAACTTCAACTCTCAAAACTTTGATCTTCTTAATTATTTGGAACTAATTATTTGAATTATATTTTCTTATTATATTAAAACAATATTTTATTGAGTATGGTTTACTATCATGTTCTACCAAGTGATATATTTTTTATTAACCATAAAATTGTCATATTATTAGGACTATTTCAGCCAAACTTTAATTCAACATCTAATATAGCATATGATAACACATATATCGATTAATCAAAGTGAAATAAACCAAATTGGATTGAACAATCTAATCATATCTGATGGGTCAAGCCAAGGGTCTAGCCCACGATGTAAGCCCAGTTTAAATTAAGAGCTCAGTTCCAAGAGATCCAGCGCCCAAAGTGGTTCATGTCCGGTTAAGCTCATCAGGAGAAGCTACATCAGCAGGGGAGCATGTAAGGGTCATCTAAGAGCCTCCTCCTAGCTACTTTGGAGTAAGGGTCATCCAAAAGTTTCCTCCTTACCACTTTGGAATAAGGGTCATCTTAAGAGCCTTATCCAATCCGCCTGGGAAGAAATCAACCCTCACCTCATCTTGTGATCGAATCCTATGGAGAGTATTGTAACTGTCTCGCCCGTTAAAAAGAGGCCGTCACCTCTGCCGGATCAACTATTTAATTGCTATTAAGTCATATCAATCCGTTATGACTGTCAGACTAGCTATTCAATTACTATATATTTGAAACGACTATAAATTTTAAGTCCCGCTAACACTAAGGAGGCATCACCCTCATTCGAGCATAATTCTCTCCTCACCCTCCCAAAGTTTGTAACTCTTTGCTCTCTATATACTTGAGTTAATAAAATATCCGACGACCTTTGTCATTCAAAGTGAACATAGGTTACATTGACCGAATCACTATAAACCTTGTCTTTTCTCTTCCTCTACTTATTTACTGTATTTTATACTGCTTGATTGACAAGTGGTGTACAAATCAATTTGTGCATCATAAATATCCAAATTAAGTGCACCTTAGGTGATTTTAATGATGAATATGTTTATTTATTTATATTTCAACCTTTTACAAAATTATTATGTAGCTAGGGGATATGGTCCACTTGTTAGTCAATAAATTCCCTCAAAATAAATTATTACAATTTTTTTCAATAAAAATAAAAAATAAAAGATTAACCTCAAAATTGTGGTTAATGTTGAGAACACCAAAATTGAACCATGAGGTGGTAGTTTAATTGGCTTCACTAGAGGTTGAAAGTTTTGTCTTCCTCTAATGGTCATGGGTTCGAACCCACTTATAGTAGTAGTCTCTGTAAATCAGATACTACTAGAGGGGCTGGATATCCAACTTGTTCTCGATGTTTTGTTGACGGATTCAACCATCTCAAGTCAGTAGTTATAGTTCAAGCCGAACATTTTACAACAAAATAAAATATTCTACAGTGAATGAAAATTTTAAGATAACGTTCTGGGTTGATACATATGTCTAGTCGGTCTGACCACCCTTTTAACCAAAAAAAAAAGACCAAAATTGAAAGGGTAAATTATATCTATGGTCATGAGGTTTGTCACTTATTGTACTTTCGTTCTAAAGTTTTAATTTTGTCAATTTCGTCCTCTATGTTAATACATTGATTTACTTTGGTCTTTACCCTTAACTACTATATAAATAATAGACGAAAAATGTTATATGTTTGGCATATGAGGAAATTAAGAGGCATTTTGTCATTGTGCTTCTAAAGACAAAGGGCACAAATAGAAAAAAAACTCGCTAGACAAAACCAAAAAACAAGGTTTGGAAAAAAGAGTAGAGTGGTCTAGTGGCGGTATCAGCCTTATTCCTCACCTAGAGGTTGAGAGTTTGAGTCTTGGAGTCACCAGTAGGGCTTGGTGGTTGACCGCTATGCTAGTTTAGCTAGGTCTGGTCCCGAGAGGTGTTCCAGGCGCGATCAAGGGCCTTATGATCCCACTGATGAGGGCCTAACGAGATGATCGTTGGACGTTCTTTCTTGCCCCTGCTCATTTTTCATTTATCAAAAAAAAAAAAACTAAAAAACAAGGTCAAACCAGCAACTACTTTTCATTCCCTTTCCCTTCAACACTTGCCGACAATTTAATTAGTAGGACTGAAAGACTATCCCTTAGTTGAAATACACCCCACACTCTCTTTCTTTCATTCTCTTTCACACACACGTGCATAAATCACATACTCACGTAGATGCACAATCTATTCTCTCTCTGAATACATATACACACACGCAAATGCACAAAGGCAATTCAAGTTCGCTTAACAGGTAATTCGACTTCGACTTCAATTCAAGCGCACACACACACTCACACACACTCACACAGTCTCTCTCTGTGTTCAGTGCAAGACAAACAAGGGTATAAGCCCTAACCCCAATCAACAATCTCTCTCTCGCAGAGTTTAGAAGCATCGCTCACTACAACTCCCTAAATTTAGAGATCAAAGTTGAGATTGTTGGTTCATAAAGAATTGGAGCTTGATTGCCTATAGAGGTCTTGGAAAATCAAGTTCTGAATCCATGTGGGTGTGTGTGACTGTGATTTTGTGTTGTGGATGTGTATTTGTGATTTTTGTGTTGGGTTTGGGGGTAGAGACGCAATAACGAGAGATGAAATAAGGAGATGTGTTGGGTTTGGGGGTAGAGACACATTAACAAGAGAGGACAGAGCAGAGAGGGAGATGAGTTGGGTTTGAGGATGGAGACCCAGTAACGAGAGTGAGAAAGAGAGATGTTTGTGTGTGAGGAAGAGAGAATGATTTATACGTGTGAGGGAGAGATAAGAGAAAAAAGAAAGAAAGAAGAAGATGGATGTTTGAGTTTAAGAATAATTGTGTTTGAATGCATAAATAGTTGTAAAATACTAAAAATATCCCTTAATACCATCATGTGCTAAGTACATGACATTTTTCGTCTATTATTTAGACGATAATTAAAGATAAAGAGCAAAGTGAGTCAGCGTGTTCATATGCAAGACGAAATTACTAAAATTAAAATTTTAAAAAAAATTGTAATTCTATAATATAAAAGAGGGCAGCTTCAACAAGCCGATCCTAAGGTCTCAAATTCATTCATCCAACGGTCAAGAAATTATAATTTTTTTCTTAATATTCTCCCCCCAAAAGTCAACGATTACGGCTGATCTTGAACATATCTTTCGGTCTTAAATTCATTTATCCAACGGTCAAGAAATTAACATTTGTTTTCCTTAATATTTTCCCTCCCAACAAGTCAACGATTACGACTGGTCTTAGAAAACAAGATTTTCTCTTACATAATAATTAAATTGATCAAATTTGTCATTAATATCATCTGTGTAGTGTAACATTTTGAATTTGTATAAGAAATAATGATAGCATTTTGATTAAAAAAAACTCATCAATTTAAGATTAAAAAAAAAACAAAGGCGTTGTTTAACACATTTATATTGAATATAATTAATTTTAATTTTATTTATTTAATTAATTATCTCAAACTAACATGTCTTACACATGTATTACAATATCAGTTGTAATCGTTCAAGACTAATTTTTTTTATCTCTTAAGAAAACTCAACACTAATATATTCTTATAAATTAATAATTTTGTAATAGCTTGTACTAATTATAAAAATAATATTTTATAAATGATATTTGTAGATAATTTTTTGATAGAAAATATTTTGGCGATATGCTTTTTGATAAATTAAATTTTTAGTTTGTATTAGATTTAACTCGATTTTGATTACTTGTATATAAATTAATATTTTTTTAAGTCAATCTATAATATAAAACAGGGGAGCTTCAACAAGCCGATCCTATGGTCTCAAATTCATTCATCCAACGATCAAGAAATTATAATTTTTTTCTTAATATTTTCTCCCCAAAAATCAACTATTACGGTTGATCTTGGACATATCTTACGATTTCAAATTCATTCATCTAACAGTTAAGAAATTAACATTTGTTTTCCTTAATATTTTTTTTCTCAACCAGTCAACGATTACGACTGATCTTGAAACAAAAGATTTTCTTTGACATAAAAATTAAATTGGTTAAATTTGTCATTAATATCATTTGTATAGTATAACGTTTTGAATTTGTATAAGACACAATGATAGCATTTTGATTAAAACAAACTCATCACTTCAAGATATAAAAAAACAAAGGATTTTTATCTATTATATTTAAAAACATACTCCAACACTATCAATCTAATGGTTATAATACATTAAATCCCTAGATTATGTTTCAATAGCATTAGTGAAAACAAAACTAATTGGGTCAAACAAGTTGGGTACTAGAACAAAAAAACAAAAACAAAAAGTCCATACCAAATTTCGTATAATTAGGAAACTAAAATTGATTTCTTAGAATATTAGTATGATTTGTTGAAGTCTCATTAGGTTAAAAAAATTATGGAATATATAGTCAAAAATGAGTAAAATGTGGAATTTGTAAGAAGATTAAAAATTATAGAATATTACTTCTATTTGTGTCAAATAAATTATATAATTGATTCTTGATGTATAAATATTATCATATTAATTTTTTTCAAACAAATTCTTTTTATGTTTAATGAATTTTTAAGTATCAAATTTGATATAAAAAAAATATAAATATATCAGATTATTTTTATCTATTATACTTTAAAGTGTCTACCCTAGATCATATTTTTTGCTCCGTCATTGTTATCAGGGATCTTCACTCCTCACTTTTTCAAATTAATCAGTTGATTTACATTGCATCGTGCCTTCAGGCACGGATTATCTCTAGTAAGTGACAAATCTCAAACACTCTCCGTACAATTTAACCAAATCATTTTGATTTTGTACTCATTTGCACATCCAAACACCCCCTTACTTGCTCGTATCGCATTCCCACAGGCACAAAGACAGTATCATATTCTCTCTCCTTTAAATTGGAAGGATCAGAACGCATCCCGTTCTTTCTCTCTCCTCTGTCTCCCTCGAAGTTGTAGTAGCGGACGAATACGACGACGATGTCCTCGCGCGACAAGAAACCCAACTCAAAACCATCTAGCAGTCGAACCGGTGGTATCCGCACCCTCTCCGATTTGAACCGACCGTCCGGTCACGACTCCGACAGTGACTCCGATGGCCCTCAAGAATATTACACAGGGGGCGAAAAAAGGTCTCGTGTTAAAACCATAGCTTATTCATGCCTTATTATTACCTTATTGTTGTTATTATTAAGAACAGTTTCTTACAATTCACGCACTTACCTTTGATTAATTGTTCTGTCTGGTTGCTGAGAAATCGAAGGAAAAAAATGAATCTTCGAATTCTTTATCTTACTTTGGAATTGGATTCAAATTAGGTATGTGATCTGTGTGTATCCGCAAGGAACTTTTTTTTTTTTAAGGCTCTGAGTCGGTTTATCAGATAGGAGATTATAGTGGTGTAATTAGGGGTTTTCGAGAATTGGTTGAATTGATTAAAATAAATAGTGCCAAAGTCTTTGAATTTTTCTGTGCTATTGATCGATTGCAAATGGCACAATGAAGAGGTAAACTGTAATTTTGTGAAGTTGATTCTAGGTTATGTAGAACTTGGCTAAGGTAGTTGTAGTGCTAGGTTGTTGCCTGAGTGATATGATAGGCAAGTATAGCATGACCTTAGGTGCCTATGGGAAGTTGATGAGTTTAGGATCAGTCTATGCAGATATTCAACTTACAATCTAGAGGCATGCTAAGGGAGGAAAAGAATTTCGTTTGCTTAGCATGATATATATAGTTTAAGATTTCCATGTTCTCTGCTTCTTTGGTGTCTGTAAGGCTATGTAATTTGGGCCTAAATTAAGTGCCTACAGACTTAGTGTGGTGACCGAGAAATATTGAATGGGGTTGACTCTTGATTTAGTTTTACTGTTGATAGGAGTGATATCATTTGACGAATACTGTAGTCAATTTTATTGTCCGAATGGGAACTCTTGTAGTCAAAGTAGAGTGCGGTCATGATTAACCTTTCAGTCCATCATGTCATAGGAGTTCAGATTGCAGCATATTTCTTTAGTCACTTGATAATAGTTTCTATTCTAGGAAAAGGATGTGCATCTCGGATTAATTCCTTTTGTCTTGCATTTGAAAGAGTATGTGTCTTCTCACAAGTGTATTCAAAGTTGCAAGAAGTTTGTTTGCTGATATGTGGTTTGTTAGAGAAATGAGATTTTTCATATTATCGAAGCCCTTGCATAGTTGTTTATCATGCTCCCTTCTCCCGAGAAGGCGGCGACAAAGAAGACAAAGACTCATATGGAATTCTAATGGGCTATTTTGAAGTTATATTATGAGCAATGGTGCATGTGATAACTAAAGATAATACTTTTGACGGCCAGGCTGTTGAGCAACAGGGTTTACGCGATAGTTAGTAGGTTATATGATTTGGCTGATAAATGTGAATCCAAAAGTCAACTCATAATGCTGACGAATATGATCTTGCTAGGGTCAAATTTTGGAGTTTGATTGGGCCCTTGCATTTTTTTCATAACTAGCTGGTGGGCATTGTTACATATTTAGTGGTGGATTTTGGGATCTAGTGAAAACGATGCTGTTAGTTTTGTGAAATAAGGAATCTCTTTCAAAGCAACACGGATCCTCCATTATGGCCTTTATATTATGTTGTTTCAATTTCTCGAATGCACATCATGCCTATTAAATCTTTTATTTATACGAGTTATTTCCTTTCTCCTATCTTTCGATCCTTGATCTTTTTTAGAGCTTAAAAAAGAGGATCCCACTTCTGTAAGTTGATTTAGATGTTTATGATACATAATGGTTGCCTCACATTTGTTACCAATATTTGCAGTGGCATGCTCGTTCAAGATCCTTCAAAGGGTAATGACGTGGATGCAATTTTTGACCAAGCTAGGCAATTGGGTGCCGTAGAAGGTCCCATGGAAAATCTTCGTCCATCTTCAAGCTCAACAAGCTTTACTGGAACTGGAAGATTACTCTCAGGGGAATCAGTACCCTCTGCTCCTCAGCAGCCTGAGGCTGTTGTACACAACATTGTGTTCTGGAGAAATGGTTTCACCGTAAATGATGGACCTTTAAGGAGGTTGGATGATCCTGAAAATGCACCTTTCTTGGAGGTAAGAGCAGGTTTAGGGAATGAATATTAATAAACAAAGCAATCAAACCGTCAAAAAGAGAAATGAATAAAGAATCACCCATCAAGTGTTCTGTATCCAAGTTGATGTGGTGTGTCTGAATTTTTATGCTTCTGGAATAGTTGCAAGTAGCTTAGTAGAGTTCACTGCGCACCACGACTCCACAATACCCCGTGCCACCCACATTCACATTACTTCTTATTTCTCTTCTTCTTTCTTCTTTTCTTCTAGTTAAGGACAAAGTAACAGTAAGCATTATCAAACAACTGATTTATCAACGTCATTGGTTCTATTTTTCTGGCTAGAATGACAAAAGGAGGACAAAGCGCGTTGTTTTGGTTTAAGCATGTGGCCTTAGAAGTGTATAATGAAAAAATTGAATTTTTTAGCCTGCATATGTACAAGATGAAGCGTTATCAATCATGCGGATAGATTTCTACCTTTTTCAGAAGGTAGTAGATTGTTACCTTTGTTATTTTCGACCTACTTTATCTCATGCTTGTCTGATAAAGATTAATTTAAGGTTGTTGTAAAGGATGTTGTTTTCCTTTCTTCTCTCTTCTTTTTTTTTTTTTCTGGATTGGAATGATGTTTTTTATTCATGATTATGTTTTACTTCAATGCAGAGCATCAGAAAATCCGAATGTCCAAAAGAGCTCGAGCCTGCAGATAGGAGGTCCTCTGTTCATGTCAATCTCATAAGAAGGGATGAGAACTGCCCTGTGAGCCTACAATATCAGTTTTTTTGTGTTTTTTCTTATTTCCCTTTTTGTTGTTGCGCACACGAGTATTTGACTCATTTTATTCATTTTCTGCAAGATTACGCATCCAGTCATATAATCTGTCCTCCCCTGCCCCCTTGTCCGAGGCAACCAAAACAAAGGAAAAAGAAATGGGATTGCGTGATCTGCTCTTAAACTAATGGGATGGTAGAATAGAAAAAAATAGGACACCAAACAAGGACCATGGCCAAGATAGCATAGTTGAGTCACGAAAGGGGTCTTTTCAAAAAAAAAACATGAAAGGGGCAAGTGGTGAATGGATATGTGATATTCCTGTTTGCTTCAATTCCCGTTGTCATGTATGCTGTGATCAGCTCTAGGATATTAACTTTACTAAAGGATTTTTTTTCTTTAATTTCTTGCAGGAACCTGAGAAGCACCAGGTTCCGTTTCAAGGTGTGGGAAGAACGCTGGGAAGCAGCTCGACTTCAGCAGCACCAGAGCCAACAGCTGCCGCTCCTCTCAACACTGCTCCAACTCCATCTATGGGTTTAGTTGTGGATAAAACATTGCCGTCTACCTCGATTCAACTCAGATTGGCTGATGGGACACGCATGGTTGCTCATTTTAACTACCACCATACGATAGGTGACATTCGTGCCTTCATAGATGCATCTAGGCCTGGGGGAATCGGGACATATCGACTGCAGACTGTCGGCTTCCCTCCCATACAACTCTCTAATCCAACTGAGACAATAGAGCAGGCAGGCCTTGCCAACTCGGTGGTTATCCAGAAAATCTAAGTTAGCTCCACAAATGTCCTTCATTAGGATCATCTTAACTAGGTACTATGCTAAGAACCAAAGCTGTTCTATCCATTTGGGATTTGATGCTATGAGAAGTGCTTGTATGTGTTTGTGATTAAGGGTGAAACTCCTAAAAAGCTTTTGAATAGGATGCTGTTTCTTGACAATCAAAGATTTAAATCTTCAACTACAGTCAAGAAGGATTATTTCTCGTGCGATCATTTGGCTGCTATAGTGTTTATCTTCTGTTTCGATCATTTTTATTTAATTTTTTCAGTGGTGTAAAGATAATGGGAAGAAAAGGTTTTTAAGCTCTCAAAAGCATATGCCATGTCTAAGCTGTTGAGTTTAGGTTGACCATTAACCCAGCCAAGGAAGCACACATTGCGTCGGCACTCAATCAGAGTTGTGTTTGAATGATTGCAGAATGGGCCGAAATTAGACCAGCTACAGTGGTGCTTCTTCGCCCCCTTCAGAAAAATTGTCCAAAGAAGAAGCTGGACACATGATTTATCTCTATGTCCACTACCTCTACTTTTGTGGTATTGTGTCTCACTTGTTTAGTAAAGCTTTATTGAGTTTACGAGGTGAAGGCACGAAGGAAGCCGCTTTACCGTGTTTACACCCGCAAGTTCTTCAATTTGAGGGAGGTGATTTCAATGGTTTCAGATTCTCAGCTGAAAAGTTATAAGGAAGCTGAATTATAGCAAGTATGAGGCGTTTTTTTGAATTTGTGGAGAGAAATTCGTTGGTGGATTTTATCTCTAAATGTGACAGCGTTCACTCGTATAAACAACCAAGAATGCTATTCTCTTTCTAAATTGCACAGGATTCAACTCTCGGTTATAAAGGGAATAGGAGGAAGAGCATTTTTTCAACGTGTTGGAGGAAGTACATCTTAAACCCATCTTGGACCATATGCCCATTCTCCTAGCCAAGAGGGTGAGTGGGGAGGTATAAAGAGAAGGCCAAGGCCCTGCTATTAAGTGGTGACTTGATATGCTATAACTAGAAATGTGTTTATTGGTTGTTCAATAGACCCACAAGATTCTATTAATAATATAGAAGAAGAATTAAGGGAATATGTAATGGAGGTAATTGTATTTGGTTTGATAGATATGTTCTTCAAGCACTTGAACCCGCTTGGATCGGATCTAAATAAATTCCGTCGAGTAGTGATACAATATTTGCTATTTAAACGACTTGGTATATACCTCTTTGAGGTTGTACATAGTTAATTTAGTATATTCAAAAATTCTAATGACCTAATATTTAATAATTGCATTGAAGATATTTGACTTGTATAGGTGAGTATTACTCTCATAGACGAATATACAAACGTTGATGAGTTTGAGGATTAAAAAAAAAAATGAAACTGCTGCATGATCTAGTTACAAGCATGACTTATATGTATAGCAATGCACCGACTCGTAGTTAAATTTATTCTATGAAACTACTATTCTAATGGTAATTTATTCGTAGTCATCACAAATAAGAGAATCATGGATCACAATACTTAGAAAGTAAGAATTATGATTAAATTTTCACAATCCAAATTAATTTGTGCAATGAGATCATATGCAAGTTGATTTAATTCAAGTTCTATGCAACTTAACTGTTTTGACATTAACAATGACTTAGTGTATGACTCAATTGAATAAAGTCTCCCATTATTCCCCTATTTAACCCCTCCTAATAAACTTTTAGTTTTGTCACTGTTCAGTAACCTATTTGTAAATAGGTCACAAATAGTTGGCCAGTAGGTGGGTCATTCATGAGACCCTCTAGACTCTATGGCAGCTAAACTGCCATATCCATGATCAATTTTGGTCTGCCCTAGGGTTACCTTGTTAATGAAAGGTTAGGCACACAGAAGACTAGTGAAGTGAGCACACCAAAGACTAGTGGGAGGCATCCCTCACATCATACAACAGTTTATAACCATTCATAGTGGCTTAAAATTAGACAAGAAATATAAAAGATATTGTCGGCCAAAAGCAAGATTAGTGTAAACATCTAAAAGATTTTTTTTCATCTAGATTGGGTCTAGCAAGGGGTCCCTCAGTCTCATAGGGAGGAATATAGTCATATGGGTGGGTAGCACTCCCGTAATGAGTTAATTTTTATACGCTAAATAAAAAACGTAATTCAACTTAACAAAACTTTAAGTCCAATTATTTGGATCAATCGGTTATATAATTTTTTTTCCTTCATTATGCTTTATTGAAAATTATTATAAAATAAAAATGAGATTATGACTCATTTTGATAAATTTACAACAAAAAAAAAGAGAATTATTTGAGATCAATTCTAATATTGTGTGATCGATTCAAACTTTGTGAGAATCGTCACTTGACCATGTGGAGTTATAGCCCATCTTTTTGAGTCTTGATCACAAAATAAACTGTTACCAACTTATATTTGCAACTTAAATTTGGTATGATGCCAACTTCAATGCCATACCTATTCTTAGCCTATTTATATAGCCAATGATAGAATTAATGTCCCAAAGGGAGTAAGGAGTCATATCATGTAAAAGAATGGAATGGCCACTCATGGGAATAAACGATAAGCTGCATATATGCAAATGGAAAAGCCACTTTTTCTTTTTGTTTCAAACTTGTGCTTTTAATAGGCCAATGACAAACATCAATTATTTCATGCCCAACCTGAAGCCACTATGGATCCCTTCTTCTTCATGAGTGAGGATTTTTAAAGTATAATTGAGTTTTGCTTCCATTGTAAGATGTGGGTCTCGCAGTTTTTGTGGTTCAGAGACCTCCAAGGGGTGGCCAATGGCCAAAAACCACCATTCAAAGTAACTAGGTGGAGTTTGGATGGCCATGTGAAAATGGATAAGTTTGAAGTTTTCCATACTTTTCAAAACAACCCAATTCAATACAACTGATCGTATTGTATTGACTTGAAAAATGGTGCATTTCTAATCAAATCCGAGGCCATTGGCCAAAAACCACCAT
>CM042188.1:941030-954905 GCA_023539305.1 Ilex asprella
TATTGTATTGGCTTGAAAAATGGTGCATTTCTAATCAAATCTGAGGCCATTGGCCAAAAAACACTGTTCAAAGTAACTATGTGGAGTTTGGATGGCCAGGTGAGAATAGTCACGTTTAAAATTTTTCATCCTTTTTTTTTTTGGTACATCAATTTTTTTTTTCATCCTTTTTAAAACAACTCAATTCAATACAACTGATTGTATTAGCTTGAAAAAAGGTGCATTTCTAATCAAATCCATATTTAGTAATAAGTCCTACATATTACCTCCTATGATAGATGATTGGAAAGTTTTTTTTTTTTTTTTTCAAATAGAATTTTACCATTGACAACCTAATTTTTTGAAAAGTACGAGATAGAATAAATTTTGGTTTGAGAAATTCTATTGGCCAAAAATTTAACCAAAACCCAAATGGGTTGGAGAAAATCCATCTAGGAGATCTAAATGCTATGGTTCAAATTGGGGCCTAGATAGAAGTAAATGAGATTTTTTAATACCAATTTTCCTTCCCAAACATGAAATAAATGAGACTAAACTCATTTGTGTCTAATCCAACTTATTTTAAGCCCTCTTGTTGTGGATTATTTTAATGTTTTATATGTTCTCTCAATAGAATATCATACATTTTTGTTGTTAAGGACAATACATTCAAGTATAATATGATAGATCCTACTTAAATCCGTAGCAAATAATCTAGAATTATGGGAATCCAAGGCAATTAATACAGCAGAAATGAACCCATTCGTCAGGTTAAAAACAACAATCCAAAACTTATGAATTTTGATTTTGAATACATGCCCGAATTTTATGCGTGCTAGTCATGACTATTCTCATGATATAAAAAATCCTTGATTGGGGGCTTTATTTAGTTACGATCACCCTGAAAGTCATTCAACTCATAACATTGCATCAAAAAGGATGGTGAAGTGTGGATTCTATCAAAAAATATGCTAGCTAGTGATAGAGCTGAAACTTCACGCTTATGTTTTGCTGTCCTTTTATCATGGCATACAGCTAGGCTCACGATTTGCAAGTTTAATATTTAGATAATAAACAAAAAACAAAGGTTAAACTCTTATATAAATTGGTTGCATTAACAAAATTATACAACACAAACCCTAGTAACAAACGATTACAAAGTGATAAATTGAACAAATTAACGGGTCAAATTATAGTTACTTTTTTGGTACTGTCCCTTTTATTTTTAACCAATGAAAATATAACATGTGTAAAATGTTTAATATTTTATTATTCACTTTATTTTATTATTTTCAAGATTAACGTTCATAAATAAATTAAAATAAGATCAATAATTAGGATTGATTTTTTAGTATGGTATCCACATTTTTTGTGGGTACCGTAGTGCGATCCTAAACATTATAACAACAGAACAACTAAGACACGATATGACATAACTCTATTTGATTACAGATTAAATCTTCTCTAATTATTCTCCCTGAGCATGTACACATATATACACTAATACACGCACTCAAAACACACACAGAGAATAATAATAATGAGTCATTAGATTTACTCATGCTTGTTAATGTATGCAATGATGAGGACATATGACCTAAATGTTTTACTTAGTGGAAGACCAAAGTGGGAAGAGGAATTAATAATGGAAGAAAATAGAGTGGATTAATGTGGCTAAACTTCCAGCTTATGATTGGAATGCCTTATTGTATCAGTAACATTTACATGAATAAACACATACTTTGAAAAAGAAGAATAGCTTTCTGATAACTTGATAAAATAAAGTTAAAACAAGTTTTAAGTTGAAAAAAGTGTACTAATTAATTAGTCTTTGATTGACATGTGGGTGTGATGAGTAGTGATGAGAGAGGTTGAGAAGTTATATCCATGTTAGAATCTGTATGCTCATCCTTTTTCCATTTCTATCATGCCACACTGCTCATGGACATGACGTAA
Source organism: Ilex asprella (assembly GCA_023539305.1). Taxonomy (NCBI): domain Eukaryota; kingdom Viridiplantae; phylum Streptophyta; class Magnoliopsida; order Aquifoliales; family Aquifoliaceae; genus Ilex; species Ilex asprella. Next base: position 942,966 of record CM042188.1, read on the forward strand.
AGCTATTACAAAAGCTTGCTTGGAGTTGGAGGGGGCCTAGCTCTCTCTCTCTCTCTACTTATATACACTGTATCTATCTATGTTCACATCCATAGCAGTGACGTCTCTCACCCTTTTGGATCTCTGCTTTTATTCTTACGCTGTTGTGACGGATTCGCGTACGAAACCACCCTCTGTCCTTACACGAACCCTAACCCTTAGCCTAAATCTAACTCTAAAATCTAAGTCTAACTCTGGCAACTTCTTAATGTCGTAACATTGAAACCCTAAACCAGTACTTCAATCAACCCTGCTGCTACTCCTTGAATTTCTTAATAGTGACTGTGGTCTGTACGTACATCTACAATAAGTTCATCAGGGCCCATATATTGGGGAAGATCATTAAAGCATGTATGCATGTGTATTTTATGCCAACATTAGTTGTTCTTCATGTCATAGCCTGATCGTTGTAAATGAAAAGATTTTGGGGTTAATAATAATAATATGTTTGCACGGGACGATTTTGTGTAATTGTTAAGATATAAGAACGAGGTTAAGAAGAGATTGAATATTTGTATTCGACATATTTTCTTCAATGTCTAAGCTAATCGGTTTTCAAATAAAAAGATATGAATGTCACAATAGAAGCTAAGTTTTGTGTGTATGTATATTTAAGACTCAATTCTTTAAGCTATTTATATTTTAAGAGATGATGACTTGAAGTCTGAAAAATCACATCAAATCGACTAGTCTAACACTCATGAAGATGACATGTTGGTGGCTATCCCTGTACAATGATTACTTGAATTAAAAGGCGGTCAATGAATAGTAACGAGTATTTAATTATTTCTGTTAGACGTTTAAATGAGTTGCTCCGAGCATTAAAAATGATGAATATCAAGGATTAATTGATGCACCAGTCATGCTTTTACGTGACATTTGCGATGGTCTCCACACGAATGTGATGACATAATTAATCATTCCCCATTATTTATAGTCATTCCGGTTATTATCAATGAACCTCATGTCCAAAGGTCATCTTGAAGAGGCTTGGCTTGACGGGGCTTGCCTCGATTTGGGTTGCCCGGGGATAAGGTATTCATGGTGAGACCCATATCTGTTCACGTGTCCTTCTTTCACTTGCTAGCCGACCAACATCCTGTTAATGTTCTCAAGTTAAAATTTCAAATATCTGAAGTTTAATTATATTGTAACTATTGGTATTTGGAATCACTACATGCCAAAAATTCCCCGAGCAACTTGCAGTGGTGTTATTTGAAATCACTCTGCGTTATAAGCGTCAAGTTGGTACGAGAGTTGGGCCCTTAATCTAGGCTTTGAACGATTTGAGAATCATGAAACATTATTAAATGGGTGCAAGTAGGAAGCTGATTTAAAGGCAGCAAGTGCAACACTACCAGAATAAAAAGAAAAATCAAAACCAGCAATTAGTTACGCGAATGTGGATTAGATAAAACAATGAACCAGAACAAGTGTAGAGACAGCAGATAATCATTGTACCTATGCACTGTAATAAGTAATGGGTAGATTCCTCGACCCCTCTGTAACATGGGTGCAAAAGCATAGAAAGGACTCTCTCTCTCTCTCTCTCTCTCTTCAGTGGGACAACAATTGCATCCAAACAATAGTGTAAAAACATATATACCGTAATAACAGTAGGTTCTATGGAGGAGGAATACCACTGAATGACAGTATGAGGTCTACAAGGGTCCTCGGGGCTATGTATATTTGGTTTGTGTTTTTGGAAAAAGTGGAAAAGGAGGGGGGGCGAGGGGCGTGGGGATTGAGCTCGTTTGTCTGTGGGAGAGGGAGAGGCTAGAGAGAGAGGGGATGAGACATTCCCACTGTCCCACAAACTACCAGCTTTTTTAGCTGAAACTATACTTTTTCTCTGGTAAATAATCACGGATTAGAAGGGATAGATGAGACTGATAGTGAGAGTGAGATTTAATTTTGCTGGAAAAGGATTTCCCTGGGCAAATTAAATTGGATACAACTCATAGAATATGATTTAGCTGTCACCTTTTCTTTGGACAGAGGCAGGCATTGCTTCCTTTGGTGTTATCCAAACTTAATAGCTATGTCAAAGGATTCCAAACTTAGAATGATGAAGCGCATCGACTTTGAAGTAATTCACGTTAGTATGCTATTTTTCTTTCTCTACTCTCTAATAAATTTTTAACAATTTAAACTTCTAAAGTTGAATTTTAAGATTAATTATAAATATTTTGAGAATTTTGTTACAAGAAATGACTTTTTGAGTTGTTTATTCAATCATAAGATTAAATTTTTAAATTTTTCAAAAAACACTTAATTCCGGTTCAAATACCTATAAATTTATGCAGACAGAGTTAAATAAGAGTTTATGTTTGATAACTAAGTTTGACTGAAGTTTTTACTCTTCTAACCACAATTGAAAATACAAAATTTAATAAATTTGGCCCGTTTAGCACTTGCGACCTTAAAAATATTTTTGTCGAATAGTCAAAGGAAAAATTTGCAGCTCTGTAGGATCAAGAATTCTTTTGTCGACATTGTTTTCTCTATAGATTGTGATAGAAGATCCATCAACAAATTACTCGCATGATTACATTTTAGTGGTTGATTTGATTGGTTTTTTAATAATTCCCTAAGAAAGGTGTAAGAATGTCTCAAAAAACTGGAGTCTTCTTCCGCCTAGGCCAGCTCCATCCCTTGTTGACTATATTATGATTATGCTCATTTGTGGAAGGTAGACAGGTTTATGTCTAGTTTTAATAATTTTGTGATAAAAATTATTTTTTTGATTTATTTATTAATTTATATTTAACGAATTATGTTCTATAAAATTTATGTTATATATAAATCGTATATATATAATATATATAAACGAGTTGTGTTGTATATATTTTTTGATTGATTTCATTGATACACAATTTTTTTATTAATCATGTCATATTTGGTCCACTCATTTTAAAAATAATTATTTCAAAAAATATTTAAACTCACTAATTTTATGTCATCTTAATAGATCTTGTCACACTTTAACATCTCTAATTATGATAATTAATGTAATCAATGAGGATCTCAAAGAAAATATGAGCAATGTTATTGAAACATAATTTATCGATCAAATTTGTTGACCTAATTTATTATGATCTTTTGATTAATTATAAGTCCTTTCAAATATCGAAATTTAATGTTGATCAAATAATTCCAATAAAATCATAATATTAGGTTAATAAATTAGGTTAAAATTTTAAATTTAAATAACATTACTCATATTTTTAATGCCAAAAAATGTAATGCTAGAGCATCTAAAGATTTGACCCAAAAAAACAAAGCATCTAAAGATGCCTAATAAAAATTTGGGGTCCTATATTTTATCAGTAGTCATATAACTCACTTACAAACACAATCAAATATAAAATTTGAACACTAAAAAAATTCATCTCATTATGTTAAATAATATTTTTTATTTCTTTCATAACTTTGATTACATCATTTAAAATCTATATTTATCAATTATTTTCTTCAAAATATCAACATTTTTTTTTCAAAATACATAATCTGATAAAATTTTCTCAACAAGTGTATATTATCGTGTAATAAAAATTATATTAAACTATAAATTAATCAAATATTAAAATAATTGAGCATGTGATAGAAATATGTGATTTGATATGATGTTTTTGAGAGAAAAAATGTATCGGGAATAAAATTCAACTTATAAACTATCTTATTATATAGATTAGTATTACCATTGACATTAAGAATTACGTATCTGTTTACTATTTTATTGATAATATATTAAAATCAAAACGTAAATTCCAACAGTTTTTCCATTTAGTATAACTAGTCATAATTTGTGTTTGAGGGCATGATGAAATATAAAATTTGAGCATTCAAAAAGTTATCTCACTATACCAAATAACAATTTTTTATTTCTTCGTTTCTTTTATTACATCATTTAAAATAATAAAAATTATGTTAAATTATAAATTAATTAAATATTAAATAATTGAATATGTGATTAAATTGAATGATGTGATATTTTTAAGGGAAAAAATATATATAAAATAAACTTTCAAACTCTTGTATATTTTATTATATAGATTGAAGACGAATTGGACTGTGAAATAAGCGCTGAGAGATCTGCAATGGGTGATTGGATATATTCTAGTTAGGGTGGTGGGTGTTTTAGCAACGACAGGGTATATGAGCATCGTTCTGTGATCAGTGGGCAGGACACAAAAGTAAAATTGTGTATTAAATTGTCTGCATTTGTTTGTGAGTGAATAAGATAGGAAAAAAGAAGGGAATGTTTGGATATAAGATTAATTTTTTTGAATGAGGCTTTAAGATTTTATTTAGAATTAATTTGTTCTAAATAAAAATAAATTACAATTTTAATATTTCTGAATAATTTTTAAAGGTGTGAACATTTTTCATAAACATTACCAACATCTATTCAACGAAGGATCTTACCATTATGACATTAAAATACTGGAATATCATCATGATTTCGGGTGATAAAAGAATAAACTTAAACATCATGGATGTTCTTATAATTTAACTAAATAATTAATGCCCAAGTTAGATTAAATGTGGAAGGAGCCATGGGAGTTGTTCTTACTTTGCCCAATAAAAGAAATAAAATGAAAATGGTAGAGAGAGAGAGAAGGGGAGGGGGAGAGGAGAGAAGAAGCGGACAACCTATGGCGAATAATAACTGAGTGGACAAACAGCTCTCTAGCAGCAATAGCAGTACACATCTACAGGAGTTGTGATTCCGTGCCCCAAAAACCAAACCTTTTCTTGCTTCATCTATTACTACACTAAACTATACCTCGATTTGATCGTGTGTCTCTCTCTCTCCTCGGTTAATCTCTCTCTCTACCAATTCCCCTCTCTAGTTTGCCAGTAATGGCAGTGTATCAGTGGCAGTGCAAGAAAAGTGGGAGAGAGTTTTCATCGGGAAGGTAAAGCTTTGCACCGCAAGGCTCAAAGATAACATGGGTAATCCCTTCTTCAAAAGCTACCCTCTTGCACTCCCCACACCTCTGCTACCACCGCGTGCGTTCTGCAAATCCCTCTCTCCTTCTGTCTCCAATTTCTCACAGTTTCTCTCTCATGTAGAAAACGAGTGATGAGGCAGATATAGAGAGGAAAAGAGAGAGACAGAGAGAGAATTAATGACCAGAAAGATGAACACCCATTTCCAGAGGAAAATCTGAACAGGCTTTCTCAGACCCACCCAAAGAGCAACAAACTTCATTTACTGACTGCAACTTACGAACTATTTAGGACTTTCTGTAAAAGGCTGAAACCAGTAGCATAAATCTCGGGAGGCCTCTGCATATGTAACATTTCTAAAAGAGAAAGATATAGAGAGAGAAAGAGGGTTATGGTTTTATAGGTGAACTGAGGGAACAAAGGAGAGAGAGAGAGAGAGAATGGAGGGTGGTGTTTCCAGTAGCACTTCATGTATGATGGCTTTTGGAGACAACAGTAATGGACTATGTCCTATGATGATGATGCCTCCAATGACTTCTCACCCTAATGCAGACAGCAATACCCTATTCCTTCCTCTACCTCCCTGCAGCAATCAAGAACAAAACCGCCATAGTAGCAGTCGTTCTTCTCTGATGCTCGAAGACCACTCCAATAACAACCACAACAACAGCACCAACACAAACACTGGTTGTTATTTCATGGAGAACAATAGCAACAACAACGATGGCAGCTGTTCTGTCAGGGCCAAGATCATGGCTCATCCTCACTACCATCGTCTCTTGGCTGCCTATGTCAATTGCCAAAAGGTGAATAATTTTTTTTTCACTGAATCATCAAATATCCAACAACCCATAATCTAATTCTGTGTGTGTGTCTGTGAGAGAGAGAGAGAGAGAGAGAGAGAGAGAGACTCAGTTCCAAAAGTCTGCATCATCCCCATATGAGATTGATAATTTTTCGTGCTTTCCACATAAATATTTAGATCTGATTATGAGGGTATATGTTTATATATAGACCCACATGATATTTTGTTCTGATAGTGACGGTCTTAGTTTATAGTACCTCATATATCACTATCTGTGTGCTGATGAGAAGAAACTAGATTTACAGATTGGAGCACCGCCTGAGGTGGTGGCAAGGCTGGAGGAAGCCTGCGCTTCTGCGGCAACGATGGGCCGTGCCGGCACAAGCTGTATCGGTGAAGACCCAGCGCTTGATCAATTCATGGAGGCTTACTGTGAGATGCTGACCAAGTATGAGCAAGAACTCTCTAAACCCTTCAAGGAAGCCATGCTTTTTCTCTCAAGAATCGAGTGCCAGTTCAAAGCCCTCACAGTTGCTTCTTCAGATTCTGGTGATGATCTTTTTTTTTTCCTCCATAAATTGACACATTCTCCTCAGCTCCTAACTGCTTTTGTTTGTTTGTTGTTTTAAGGGGGTTTTTTTTCATAGTAAAACAAGTAGGCATATATGTGTTTGTTTCCAAGGACATAAACTGTGATTAATTAACCTTTCCCTAGAGCTTCCTTTATAATAGTGTAGACCTGTTTTATAGTATTTTAGTTCTGTTTTCTTAATCATTTGTTTGCTTATTCTGTGTCTAAAACAGTTTTTGGAAGGACTAGGTTATCAATCTGAGATTTGTTTTTTCGATATGTAGGGGATGTTCCTTGCTCTGACATTCTCTAGATAATTGTGTCTAGAAGTTTGCTTCTTTGGTTTCTCTACATTCATGTGCTGTTCCAACTTTGGTGTTAAAAGAAGTCTTTTCATTTCATCCTTTTGGTTTGCACTTAATAGTGTGGCTGTGAAAATACTACCATATTTGGGGTTAATTGTAGACTGTTCTAAAAAAATTTCAAATTGGAAATAATTACATCAATAGCTGTAGATCACAATATTTATGGGTTGAAATTTTCTGGGTAGAATCTATTTACGAGGGGGCTTCTTACCAGACAGTTTGATGTGTTTAGGCTTTTGGCCTAGTTAGTGTATGCTGGATGATGTTAACTTGTGAATATTGTTTTCGTATTTTTCTTTGAACCCAACTGTCCAAATTGTGAAGCACATGCCTCATGGTCCAAACTTACAAAAATAACTGTAGGTTTGTGATCGTCTTATGATCTAGGGTTGCACTAGGTGCCGGTACTAATCTGTTTTCAAAGGGTGGGAGGGTAGACAAGAGGGTGGTGGCGCTAAAACCTTAACCGTGATGCAGGTTTTGAATGGTTATTCGTTCTACATTTTGTGAGTGCCTTGTATACAAGCAGATACTGCTACATATGTAGGTACTCCCGCAATTCTAGAACTGAGAGAAGGAGAGGAGGGGGGGTGGGGGAATCAGTTGTTAACTTACAATTAGTAAGATATTGAGTTTGAATATATGTAGATAAATTCCCCTATGCTCCTCACTACAAGAATTACGGTCTAGAGACATTTTTTGTGGCGGCTGTGTTCATCGACACAAAGTGTTTTAAGAAAAAAAAAGGTTTTTTATGATGGTAGTGCTGTTATAAAAGGTTTATTTGTTACTGCAAATACTATCAATATGACAGCAAATACATTTTGTGAGTGCTTTACCTGTCAAAGATCAATTAAGATGCTTAAGCAGTTGGACAGTGGGCTGTTCTGAACCTTGTAATGGTGTCTGAAAATAAATTCTTTTAATGTGGCACTGTCGAATCAATTGTTTACCATCAGGATGGTAATTCTCACATTCCAAATTGTGGATTTGGTGTAGAATTTTTATGTTATGTGACAAGTTAATCGTTAATGGGCAAGAAGACTTCCTGATTGTAGTTGGCAGATATGTTCTATGGTTGGTCAACAGGCTAAAGAAATCTATCATGCCTACAAAGAAGACCCTAATAAGTTTAATGTGGACCTCTAATTTTGGTAGACCCATAGGGTTCGTTTGGTTAGCAAGAGAATGGTGGAAAAAGGGGAAAAAATAAAAAATAAAAAATTGTGTTTGTTTAGCAGGAAACGACTCGGAATTTTTTTTTCCCACATGATCAAATTTTTCCATATTTGATGGTTTTTGATTTTTCACAAAATTTGCAAGAATTTTTTTTCCCGTGAAACTTGTTTATCTGTTACATTGTGTACTACTCTACCCCTATTTTAGTACACCACAATTCTTCTCAGCATTATGGGTAATTTAGACAATTAAATATTTTTTTTTGTAACTTTCTTGCTTTCTAAACTACAAAATAAAATTTTCTTACAAAATTTTCATCCTAATCAAACACATACAAGAAAAAATATTTTTTTTCACTTTTTATCACTTTTACTTTTTATTATCTTTTTCTTTCTAACCAAACGGACCTATATGAATTAAATTAATGTATCTGTCTATTCTTTGTTGGGTCTAGAGAAAGGGTATCTACAGGTCTAGAAAGAGTCTCTATGAGGCATAAAACAGGCTTTGTGGACATCAGACTTTTAGGCTGCAGAAACAAAACGTCCCATTCTTCAAGTGTGTTTGTTCGATTCTATGGGGGCTTCATTTTGTCTGGACGTACAATAAGAGATATAACCGGAGTCATGGTAATGAATATGGCTCCTAATAGGTTCTTAATATTTGATTGTTTTGATAGCACTCGTATGAATGAGAGATACATGAAAAAATCAAAGGTTGAGTGATACAAGATGATAGTGGGAGTTGGTGAAGTTATTCAACATATTGACTATATTTTGGAGATAAACGAAATGTATTAGTGCATGTTTTTTGACCAAATTGACATGGGATATATAGTAGTGAATCTCAAGATGGGTAGTGTGCATTTGAAATTTCAACTTATATATTACATGACCTACTCCTTAATGTGGGTTGTTTATTTCATAGAGTTCCTTTTCATGTGGATAAAATCATTCATTATCTTTGGAGCTTGCAATATGTTTATTAATGGAAAAATTGCTTTCACTATCTTGATCACATTGGGAACATGTTTTTCCTTCTCAGAGAGTTTTTTTAGTGAATTTGTGGTGAAGCAACCTTCTCTAGAGCTTATTGACCTCTGATGAAATGATGATTAGTACCTTTTCACCTTTTGCGTACCCTCCCCATATAGATGTGTATAGTTGCTTTAAGCTTGAGAATGACATGCAAATCTTTAATTGTTTTGGTATTTTATTTTGTGAAAGTTACATCCAAGCGTGCAGTTACTTAGGGTGAGTTACATTTATGGTATGGATTGAAGAAATATTGAGGAAGTTTGGTATTGCTGTTGTTATTATGATGAGTAATTTAAAATTCTTAAGATACATATGTGCATAATACTTGATTATCTACATATATATTTGTCCTTTAAGGAGAGGACAAAGGGGTGTTGCAGTTTGAGAACTGCAGTGGCATTGCAGTGGGTACTGGGAAGCTCAACAAGTGAAGCGTGTTTCCTTCAAATTCCATGTGATTTTATGAATTTCTTCCTTTCTCCCTGACATTGGTTGTTTGTTACTTTTGGCCCTCCTTTTTTTTTGGGGGGGGGATACTACTGCATGAGACCTAATAACCATGTAAAATGATTTATGTCCATTTATTGGTGCTCGTGTGTTTATGCTGTTATCAGCTTGTGGTGAGGCTATGGATAGAAATGGATCATCTGAAGAGGAGGTTGATGTGAATAACAACTTCATAGACCCTCAAGCAGAAGACAGGGAACTTAAAGGTCAGCTTTTGCGCAAGTACAGTGGATATTTAGGCAGTCTTAAGCAGGAGTTCATGAAGAAGAGAAAGAAAGGTAAGCTGCCTAAAGAAGCTAGGCAACAGTTGCTGGATTGGTGGAGCAGACATTACAAATGGCCATACCCATCGGTTCGTATCCATATCATTCGTATTAATGTTAAAAGCAAATTTCCGGCCACCCTCAGTTTCATCACTAATTTTTGGTCTTATTCCCTTCTCTTCTAGGCCTTTGTCCTGCTTGTTGCCATGCACAGTGAAGAAGGTTATGACCATTTCAACTAGTGCCATGCATGAATTTAGTAAATCTTTTTAAGAGGCCACAAAATGACCATAGGTCGAACCAATCCATTACTAAAAGTGCGATGGTTGGTTGTACATGGTCTAGATGTACATGCCGGTTTTTTTTTTTCTGGGGGGGTGGGGATCAATATTAGTAAGGCAGTTCATCCAACGACAAACATAATCCAAATTATTCGATTGAATCGATCTAGGCTTGACTTGGAATTATTACTCCTTTATTTATTTTTGTGTTCTTGTTTTATTTCTTCAATAAAATTAAAATATTAAACCTAATTCAGCTCCACCCAAGATAGTCAATTTACGGTTGAGCAATCACCGTGACAAGTGAAAACTGTGTATTTCGTTTGTTGAACAGGAATCACAGAAGCTGGCTCTTGCTGAATCAACAGGTCTGGATCAGAAGCAAATAAACAACTGGTTCATTAACCAAAGGAAAAGGCACTGGAAGCCTTCGGAAGACGTGCAGTTTGTGGTGATGGATGCTGCTCACCCCCATTACTACATGGACAACGTTCTTGGCAACCCTTACCCGATGGACATCTCACCCACGCTTCTTTGATGATGGTACCACCGCGATCGCATGTTGTTCACTTAGCTCCATGAACTCCTATCATTTAGTATCGACGTGTAGTTGCTTACTACTACCCATATGCATGTAGTAGCTATTTGATATTTGATCTTGACACTTAAATGTGCGTTTATCTAAACAATCTATTTAATGTATTATTATCTTGTTTTAAGATGGGATGTGTTGCCCTTTATTGTATGGTGTATGAATTATGTATTTGTGTGGAGCTGAAACTGTAAAACTACACTTACGGCATGAATTCTTAAGAGGCACAGGAGTAAGGTCGTCTGGTCGTGTCTGGTCTACGTTTTTGATGCAAGTATTCGTATATCATGACAATTTTTTTATCCATAGTTAATTTATGTATGGCGAGGTTTGTGTTGTGTATAAGTCGTGTTTAATAATTTTCAAGTCAATTAGTTTACTTGACCAGGTTGGCGGGTGCACTTATTTGGAAGATGGTGCCCTCATGATCTTATGTTGAATGCAACTGAATTTTATGAACTCCAAAGAACAGTTGCATTTACTGCACATTTGAATACAGTGGCTATTTGATAATTTTGATCTATATGCAGTTGATGCTGCGTTAAATAAATTTTATTTCTAAAAAAGTGCTGCTGTTTGATGAAATGGGTAGTTAAAATTGTAAATAAAGATGAGCTGGAAATTCAAACTCAAATGATTTGGATAATTTCTTGTAATCAAAAGATTTATCTTTTATAAATATCTTAATTTTGACGTAAATAATTTATTTTATATCGAATCGAATCGAGGAAAAATTTAATTAAGATGTGCGTAAGTTGATTTGAACATTTCTCATCTACCATCGAGCGATAGATCAGTTGGTGAGAGATTATTCTAGCTTAACTAAGATTTTGAGTTCGAGTCTTAGGAACGCAGCTGCTTTCGATAAGAAAAGTTTTGTCATCTTTGTAGTCTTACCCAGCTCAAATTTAAAATAGTCAAAGTCCTAAATAATTTTCAGATATCAGATACTCGGACAAAAAAAAAAAACCCTCTTCATCTTGAACCAAAAAAAGATGCCACATAACTTTGGTCATTGGGCCACCAGTTGGTCCATTTCTAACGTTGCAACGCCGTGCGACACAGCTTCCTCTGGGCTATACCCATCTTGTTTGTCGCACGTGACTTGTGTTGGTGGCACATGCCACTAAATACCTCCGGGTGTGCAGATGGATGATGTCTAGTTCATATTGTTTATATTAGATTAATTTATAATTATGTATAGTAGGTTTATATTTAGAGTCATTCATTTATCTTACCATGTATAAGTTGTTTTTTGCGGATTTGTGTCGTGTTTAGTTATATTGGTGCCCACCTGTTTATCACTTAAATTCGATAATTATATATTAATTTCATGTCCGATACA
>CM042188.1:955305-980680 GCA_023539305.1 Ilex asprella
GATTGAATCGATCTAGGCTTGACTTGGAATTATTACTCCTTTATTTATTTTTGTGTTCTTGTTTTATTTCTTCAATAAAATTAAAATATTAAACCTAATTCAGCTCCACCCAAGATAGTCAATTTACGGTTGAGCAATCACCGTGACAAGTGAAAACTGTGTATTTCGTTTGTTGAACAGGAATCACAGAAGCTGGCTCTTGCTGAATCAACAGGTCTGGATCAGAAGCAAATAAACAACTGGTTCATTAACCAAAGGAAAAGGCACTGGAAGCCTTCGGAAGACGTGCAGTTTGTGGTGATGGATGCTGCTCACCCCCATTACTACATGGACAACGTTCTTGGCAACCCTTACCCGATGGACATCTCACCCACGCTTCTTTGATGATGGTACCACCGCGATCGCATGTTGTTCACTTAGCTCCATGAACTCCTATCATTTAGTATCGACGTGTAGTTGCTTACTACTACCCATATGCATGTAGTAGCTATTTGATATTTGATCTTGACACTTAAATGTGCGTTTATCTAAACAATCTATTTAATGTATTATTATCTTGTTTTAAGATGGGATGTGTTGCCCTTTATTGTATGGTGTATGAATTATGTATTTGTGTGGAGCTGAAACTGTAAAACTACACTTACGGCATGAATTCTTAAGAGGCACAGGAGTAAGGTCGTCTGGTCGTGTCTGGTCTACGTTTTTGATGCAAGTATTCGTATATCATGACAATTTTTTTATCCATAGTTAATTTATGTATGGCGAGGTTTGTGTTGTGTATAAGTCGTGTTTAATAATTTTCAAGTCAATTAGTTTACTTGACCAGGTTGGCGGGTGCACTTATTTGGAAGATGGTGCCCTCATGATCTTATGTTAAATGCAACTGAATTTTATGAACTCCAAAGAACAGTTGCATTTACTGCACATTTGAATACAGTGGCTATTTGATAATTTTGACCTATGCAGTTGATGCTGCGTTAAATAAATTTTATTTCTAAAAAGTGCTGCTGTTTGATGAAATGGGTAGTTAAAATTGTAAATAAAGATGAGCTGGAAATTCAAACTCAAATGATTTGGATAATTTCTTGTAATCAAAAGATTTATCTTTTATAAATATCTTAATTTTGACGTAAATAATTTATTTTATATCGAATCGAATCGAGGAAAAATTTAATTAAGATGTGCGTAAGTTGATTTGAACATTTCTCATCTACCATCGAGCGATAGATCAGTTGGTGAGAGATTATTCTAGCTTAACTAAGATTTTGAGTTCGAGTCTTGGAAACGCAGCTGTTTTCGATAAGAAAAGTTTTGTCATCTTTGTAGTCCTACCCAGCTCGAATTTAAAATAGTCAAAGTCCTAAATAATTTTCAGATATCAGATACTCTGACAAAAAAAAAAAAACCCTCTTCATCTTGAACCAAAAAAAGATGCCACATAACTTTGGTCATTGGGCCACCAGTTGGTCCATTTCTAACGTTGCAACGCCGTGCGACACAGCTTCCTCTGGGCTATACCCATCTTGTTTGTCGCACGTGACTTGTGTTGGTGGCACATGCCACTAAATACCTCCGGGTGTGCAGATGGATGATGTCTAGTTCATATTGTTTATATTAGATTAATTTATAATTATGTATAGTAGGTTTATATTTAGAGTCATTCATTTATCTTACCATGTATAAGTTGTTTTTAGCGGATTTGTGTCGTGTTTAGTTATATTGGTGCCCACCTGTTTATCACTTAAATTCGATAATTATATATTAATTTCATGTCCGATACATGAATTAAGTCTATAATTACTATACCTAAACCATACCAAGTTAGAATGAATATTGTTTTGGCTTTTGCTTTGCCTACTACAAAGTTTACAAAATCTTCAAAATGATACTTGTATGATACCAACCAGCATGAGTTGATTCAATTTAGTAGTTGAATAAAGCATGAGACGTAAGCTTGCAATGCTTTAGCTTTGAGTCTTGTTCACTGCATAAAATTTAGGTGTAACCAATGCACGTAATTTTCAGTTGGGTTGGAAATTTTCGTTGCAATCAATGAATCCAAATATAATCCGACATCACTACATTCCTTTTTTGGCACATGAATAATTAGGGACTGATTGTTTTTTCTTGCCAAAAATGCCCAAGCATCTTTCAATTGGTGTTGCTGGCACACTACCTTGTGGATGAATTAGAGTGGTGTGAATTTACAGTTGTATTTGCCATCAACTTTAAGCCAACCATTTCAATTGAAATGCTAAAATGCCTAAATGCACACAATTCTAAATTTAAGGGTAGTTCAATAGAGACGGTGATGGACTGTAAATTTATACATCTTGAATTCGAAACGTGTCAACTCTCTTGAGGCTAATATGACCTAGTTTTGGTATAGATGACACGTCTTTGATCGGATCGGATAGAAAATTAATCAATTTGTACGTAAACTGGTCTAAATATCATGATCATAATACCAAAAAAAAAATATTGTCCAAGGGAAAAAAAATAAAAGAAGAAACAAAAAATTTGCAAGGTGATACTAAAGTTCAACTTTCTTTGTTAATTACTTACCCAAAAAAAAGCTATCTCAACAAAGTGGTATTATATGGACATTCATGTATAATCAGCGAGGTAAAGGTACGATATCAAAAAAATAAAAAAATTTGTACTATAATCAACTTTCTTTTTTATTAAATGAAGGTAAAGGTACGATATCAAAAAAATAAAAAAATTTGTACTATAATCAAAGCCATGTAAATTTATGCTAGCATTAATGAATCTTTGATCTCCCAATTGTTTTACAAGTTTAGCCGTGAATAATATAATATTAGTGGTTGAAGTAATGGTCATCGTTGAAGAAAAAAAAGGTGAGTAGTATTAGAATGAATGAAAATGGTCCCCTTTTCCAAAAATGGAATTCTCCATTCCAAGAATAAAAAAGTACAAATTATAGAAGTTAGGGTTTCTCTTTTGTTTTATCCCCAAAATCTAGGGTTTATAAACCACTACCATTTTCACTCAAGTCAATCAATGGACAAGCCTCGAATACCACCGAACAATATTTAAGAATGCACTTTGGCCTTCGATTCAGTTGATATACAACCCCAAATCTATACATATACCCTACATTTCTCCTTCAAGGAAAGCTCAGTCTTTGGGCCAGAAGACCCCTCTAATTTCCATGGCCAAGACCAGACCTGGCAAACGAGACTTAGATTCTTACACCATCAGAGGGACTAACAAGGTCGTTAGAGGTAACCTGTACACCAATAGACAATTTTTTTTTCCCGTTCTGGGTTATGATATGGTATATACGAATTTTGGGTGATGAAGTGTTGTTTTTGATTGTGTTAATGCGGTGTTGAAGATGGGGTTTGCCCATTGGTATTACCAATGGGGGACTGCTACGACCCAGTGCATACATGCATTTATTATTATGTGTGTGTGGGTGTTTAGGTCTTTGTGTATTCACATTTGGAGTGATTAAATGTTGGTTTTGATATACTAGGTATCTAGGACATGTGGTTGTATGAACAACAAATGCCCAGCTACAGCACTTTAGATACACAAACGAAAAGTGCTGTTTTTGATTTTTTGGGGAGGGCTAGGAGTTGGGCATTTCTTGCTCATACAACCACATGTCCTAGGTACCTAGTATATCTATGTGTCTATGTAGCATGATTGATATATGATGTGGTTTCGAATCTGCGGGTTGTCCGTTCATTTAATCAGCAGATGTTGTTGGGACAATCCACATACATATGTACATACATCTCCATGTATGCACATTTTGAGTGACCGAGAATGGTTTTTGATAGTTTGTAAATGGGTTCTAATGGTGGAGATTTTGTTCTGATGCAACCATAGGACACTGCTAGTGCCCCAGACTACCATACAATATAGCTGACATATACATCACTGAGAGATTCCATTTTTTTTTTCCCATTCCATTGTTGGTTTTGAAGCTGGGGATTGTGTGTTGATGAAATCGGCGGACACGGATACAGCCCCATACGTGGCACGTATTGAGAAGATTGAAGCAGATAATCGGAACAATGTGAAGGTAAGAGTGAGATGGTACTATAGGCCTGAGGAGTCAATGGGAGGGCGGAGACAGTTTCATGGAACAAAGGAACTGTTCTTGTCCGATCACTTTGATGTCCAGAGTGCTCACACCATTGAAGGCAAGTGTGTCGTTCACTCATTCAAGAACTATACGAGGCTTGAGAATGTCTCGTCGGAGGACTACTATTGTCGATTTGAGTACAAGGCTGCCACTGGAGGGTTCACGCCAGACCGTGTTGCAGTGTGAGTATTGAGTGGTTTGCTTAACTGTAATTGTTGATTGCTGAACTTTTTCATGGTTTTGTTTTGAAGGTACTGCAAATGTGAAATGCCGTATAACCCAGATGATTTGATGGTGCAGTGTGATAGGTGCAAGGACTGGTATTTTATTCTTTTATCTGTATTGTGTTTCCGATTGTCAAATACTGTTTTGGGCGCATCTCTTATGTTGCTTGTTATATTTTATCTCTTAAGAAGCTTTGAATGAAAGTTTAAGACTGTCCAATATATATGCTATATTGCTATTGCAAAGCATAAGATCTTACAATAATAGCACTACGAAATCCAGTATATGCACTTCTGAAAATTAACTATATATGGACACAAAAGACCTCAAAGCTCTTTGAAATCTGGCTGTATGTTTTTTTAAGGTAAGCTTCTCTATGAGCAACAAATGGATATCATGAGAAAATTTGTGATCGAAAAAATATATCAGAAAGTATGGTAGATAATGGGTTTCTTGCTTGGTACTTGAACCCATCTTCTTGTCTCTTCTTTTGCATTTGGTATCATATGCCTATCTGTGGATTCATATAGTTTCTTTCTTATATGCTGTCACCGTCAATGCTACTTTAGCTTTGAAGCGTCCACATGTGCCTAAAATTATACAAATTGTTGATGAACTTGTGTTTATGACTTTTGATCTCTAAGATGTGATCTACCCCGGTCCTTGTAGGTATCATCCTGCTTGTGTGGGCATGACAATTGAACAAGCAAAGCAATTGGACCACTTTATCTGTTCAGATTGTTCTTCTGAAGATGATGTGAAAAAATCTCAGACTGCATTTCCTGCAACCACACTAACTAATGGCAAGGTGAGACCTGAAACTATTTGCTGGTATTTTGCCTCATGTGGCTTGGCTTTGGATGACTTACATCTTGCATGTGTATTGTCTTCAAAGTCATATGGATTTTTTTTAATGTACTACATTGTATGTGAAATCAAAAGGAAGGGGTAAAGATTAAAATTAAAAATTACACATAATTTTATGCATATAGAAGAATCTGCCTAGAATTCTTGTTTTATTTATTTTTGGATACGTTTGGTGTATATCTGATATGTATCATCAAGTATCGGAAAAATATCGTATCCGATACAGATACGTCGACCTTAACAAAGTATCCATGTTTTATAGATAACCACCGAAGCAAAGTGGGTTCATGTAGTTATATTGAACAAAAAACCCTAGACATGAAAACACACGAAAAATCCAGTTCATGTAGTTATATTGCTTCAAAAAAATAAAATAATAATAGAGAAGAAATAGTGGGTTACTTCAGACTGTGTCATAGAAGAAGGAATATAAGTTGTTTCAAATACCTGCCTTAAAGGAAAGTTAGTTGAGGCTCGTTTGAGTGTCACACAGTTGCCAGAAGCAAGGAAGGTGGTCGGAGTAGTCATAGGTGACGATCGTCTTTTGCCCTCTATTTCATGTCCCTTCTGTTTGCATCCTTCGTCTATTGACTCAACAGACGTGGGTTATTTTAATGTAAGGTTTTTTGTTTTTGCCCCAACAGTATTTTATTTTATTTTAAGTCCCACTCGCTTTTAAATCTTTTCATATTGAACCCTTTTTTATTACATAATGGCCCCATTAGTTTTATATAAAAGTAACCAGACCACGCAATTTAATTTACTAAATTAAAGCCCAACATGTCCAAAAAAACTAATTTTTATGTGTCTACAACTGCCCACCATGTATCCGAAAATAAAAAAATAAAAAAAATTCGGACACTCTTTTTTCACTTGTCCATGCACCTGACGTATCGAACACGGATACATTTGAGTGTTTGTGCTCCATACACTTGCGTTAGATGGAATCTGGTGGTAGTTGACATTGAGGTGCTTGCTAGAATTTCTCTGCGGGACTAATTATTTTTTTTCATTTGAGAGACTTGCCATCAAGTGCTTGTTATATAAGGCATGCATACAATCTATTAGGATTATGAAAACACATGTAGGATTTCTTCATGTATTTTTTTACGTTCTTGTGTACTTTTGCATCCACGGGTGATTGTGAAGTAAATAGAGATTGATCCTGATTGCTGTTTTTACTGGGTGATGTACTCTATTAGTGATTATTCCATAAGAAATAGCATGCAAATTCTTTATATGGATTGTTCTGATTTCCTCTACATCTTGTTGCCTACTGCTTTTTGGTGGAATTATGCCATGTGTGTATAGAAAAGAATGTTGCATTCTTTCTTAGGAGATAATTGCATTTTGTGCACTGGAATCTTCATTTGGCGCTTTTGTTGAGGATAAGTTTTTAGGAGGCTCAAAGTGGATGTGACTCCAACTGCTTAACAGAAACATCGTCCACAGGATGTCATTGGTGGTGCTTGGCAGTGTTTTTGAGTCTAACAATGATCCTGATGCCTAAAACTTTTGTTAAAAGTTTTTGACCTAACTAGGATTTTAGAAATTATTGTACATGAGTACTTTTCAATTCAAACCCAATTGCAAACCTAGCTGTGCTGTGAATTATGTAAACTATTCTGGATCACCACCTACAAGTTTATCCTCCGCCTTCATCTGACGTATATCCTGCATGATATTCTATCTTCATATGATGTATATCATACATAATTTCCCCCTGTTGATTTCATCTCATTCTTGTTCTGGTAGACCATGATGTGCAATGCAACATCTTGGAGTGGCCTGTGCCTGAGGTTGACATTCCCCCTGATATTTCTCTCTCTCTCTCTCTCTCTCTCTCGTGGATATTATTTAGTTTAATGGTTTTCCCGTATCATTGCTTCTCAAAGTAAAATTAAGCCTTGGTGGGGCTAAAGTCAACTCTAATGGATTCCTGGTTATAGCTTCCTTTTTTGGGCCATGTTAGTATGGGTGTATGTGGAGTCATTTGTCTGTTTGTTATTTTATAATGGCCTGTAAAATTGGTGCCCTGACTTTTCAGTGTTATTAGCCTTGGATGTTTTCTCAATGAAACCCTGTGGTGATGCATCTGTTGGTGCTCAACATTCACCATCTGAATTTCTAGTGTTGTGGTAACCACAAGGAATGCCTTCGGCTGCTTCTCAATGCGGATGAGTCACCATGCACTTCACCCATTTTGTGTGGGGAGAGCCAAGACCACCTGATCCATTGCTGATATTCCAAGAATCTTATGGAGACCATGTCATTCGTAGAAAACTTTTACAGGCGACTTTTTGTGTGAGGGATGGGCAACGTTGTTGCTGTCAAAACATTTTATTAGTTTACTACTTCCTCTGTCGAACTACTATTCTCTAATATTTTATTTCTCAATAAAGCCTCTGATCTATTACAGGTGGAGCTGAAACGTCAAAAGACTTGAGTTAGTTTGGAGGAGAGACCATGAGGCATGAAGCGAGGCCACTTTTTGTTTGCAAGTTTACCACATCAGCTGCTGTTGTGGGTATTGTACAGTGCAGAAAACCATACTGGGGCTCTGCTCAGACTAGTGACTTTTAGGTATTAAGGTGCTATGTTGACATGTATATGTGTTAGAATTAGGGTATGATTGTGCGCTATACAGATTATGCAGAAAGCTGATAGTTATTTAGTTGACAGGAAATTGTTATTTTGAATCTGGTTATATGGCAGGTATCAGATTTTTTTTTTTTTTGTTCAATAGTCAAAAGTGTCTAGGTCAGTTTGTGCACATCTTGACTAATCTTCTCTCTTGTCCGATCAAAGATAAGTCATTCACGTCGGGATTAGAATATTTATGAGGAATAAATTCTTCATAACCGAGGTCTCGAGGAGTTTTTAAGATTTGTACTTAGAACGTCGGAATTTACAGTACATTCGTGTTATTATTTGAACTACCATTTGGAGTTAACAACTATCAGATATCATTTTCAACTGGTATATAACCTTGTGTTGAGATCAAGGTTTTCCTTTCCACTTATATAGACACTATGTTTTCTGAAAATCTTAAGTGGAAACCACCTATTTATATTTTGGGATAAAGTTGCATATATCTCTATATGTTGCAATGATAAAAGTCTGGTGTTTTGAGTTCTCTCTTTTATTTTCGGTTTTTTTAAAGGGGGGGGGGGGCTGTTCGGGAATCCTGACTTTTCATGCTCTCTGGCAATGATATTAATTATAATGATTTCCTTGTGCTTTCTTTGCACTCTTCATTTTCTATATCACAGCAAAAATTATAACAAATTTCTCCCAATTAGGTCCTATATCAGGAGTCATGTACAACGTAAATGAACCAATGAATGCCACATTTAATTGGCAAAGAGCTCGATGAAACAATGATACTCAAAATGTAAAAGTATAATGACCCTTCTAAGAAAAAAAAATCAAAATACAACTGTAATTTATGAACCCTTGCCAAGCGCAAACTCAGTTGCATTGAACATGCACTCATCGCACCGTGGATACCTGTATACGCTCCTTCCAGTGGGCCGTGAAAAGACCCGTTTCGTTTGTCTTACTGCCTTCCTCACTCTTTTTTCAAACACCTTCCACTCTATTGTGTCGTTTTTTAAAAAGATGTCTGCAAGTCTGCGTTTGTTTGGTCGTATTGTTGGCATCTTGCCCCCGCCATAGTATATCCGGTAACCAGACACCAAGGATGACAATTGACTCCCAGAGTCCGTCATGGCAAATACATTAGCAGCTGTGCAGCCTATGAAGTCCAGTGCTGCTAACTGCAGAAGATTTCAGCTCTTCAAATCACCACCAACAAAAATAACAAACAAGGTGCTTTAATTTTTGTAACCCACTCCCCTTCTTCAAAGGTTAAATATTCAAGAATTCACTCTACAGTATTCATAAACACAGTAAACAGTTAAGAATGGTTCAAATAGTGTGATAAAGTTTGTGTGACGGTAATATTATTTTTGTATATTCGACACACGTGCAAACCTGTAGATTTGGAGAATGCACACAGCATAGGACAACTCAACCCAACTCAAATGAGTCTTGTCTCAACCATTTGGGTTAAGTTATCCGAACCATGTTCCACTATTGTTGCACCCAATATAGAACAGTGCATGATAAAAGTACATTTTACAATGAACTCAATAATAAACAACAGCCATAATATCCAACAAGAACCCAGACTCAAAATTGATCCAGGATGAATAATGTCCTGAGGGTATTGACTACTAAACAACCCTAAACACTACAATTTGAGGCAGTCATCCGACCGAACAATTCCTAAACATTCAAGACTACACATTTTGCAATCCGCTCTCCACCTTATTAGGCATTCTGAAAACTTGTTTCTCTAAAAAAATCGATAAGATGGCAGAATGAAAAGATTTCATGTAGGATCGACCTTAACCCCACAAGCTTCAACAAGGTGCTTACTAATAATATACCTAGGTAATCTACGCACAAAACTTGTGTTTATAACCATAGTTATCAAATCGTGTATTGAAAGATGTATCGTTTTTCAAAAATAGTGTATCATGTATTGTATCATATACTGTATATCGTAAGATACATACAATTCTAAATAATTTTTAATAAAATATATATATTCGCAAAAAAAGTTAAATTCATAAAAATATAACATTTCATTAATATTCCAAAAACTATTCAAGTTTCTAATATAGTTCACTAATATTAAAATGCAAAGACCTCTAATTCAAACTTCAAAAGGACTTCTGTTGTGCGATGGATTAAAGAGGGGTTTCTGCTTCTTCACAGATGCAGAGGGCAAGATCTGCTTTTGGTCTTTTTCGATCAGCAGAACTAAAGGACTTTATTCTTTTAAGCCCTAGGCGGTCAAATGACATCGTTTCATTGGCTAAAGCTTAAAAAAATAACATCCCACGTTAAATGTCATCGTTTTAACGTCAACAAAAAAAAAATTATCTACGTGTATCGGTCGATACGTATCTTGTATAGTACAAGATGATGGAAAAACAATACAGAATCACTATTCATACCGTTTTTCTTGTGTATCGTGACGTACAATACTAATATAACTGCTACATAGTATAGTTTCACATATTGAATATTATTTTATCACTCCTGGAAGTTAGGAGACGAGTAGATACCCTCTAGAACTTTAGGAAGCCTACACATTTCAAGCATATTAAGATCACACATTTATTTAGTATGTACTCTTCCATCAAGCAAGCAAAAAAATATATATTTCTGCCTATATACAGTCCAATGGGACATAATTAATTCAAACACCACTAATTAGAGGTTTGTCTATGTATCATAAACACGACATTTCTAAAAAAAGTAGTATACGGACACATGTTATAGATAATTGTGTTTTTTATATAAAATTATATAATTTATCACAAATATAGTGATAATGATATGTTATTCATAATAAACTCAGTACTTTATGGTGGGTTCATGTTATGTCTAGTTATGTAGTGTGAAGTTTTGAACCAAAGTATCATAATAATCAATAATCATAAAAAAAAAATTAGTAGACAACGTGTACCCAACATATATAATGTAAATGATTGCTCTCATTTCTCAATTCTTATTTTTTAAAATTTTTATTTATATTATTAAATTTTGATTATAACTTCAACATGTCTAGCGTTAGTAATTATATGTTTTCTCATATAAGATACTTATTAGTCAAACTTTTAATTTTGTTAATCACATATCAACACATGTTTATTATTTACTGGTAAACATGACTTAAAAAAATGTCAGACACATGTCCGAAATTAAAGTTTTATTATTTAATTATAGACGCAGATAAAAAAAGTATCGGACATATGTCCTAGAGTGTCTGAAGAGTGTTCGACACGGATATATTACTTTCTTGAGAGTATATGTGCTTCTTAGAAGGTTGCAATACAATGTTAACATTTTTAATTTGTAACTATTCCACATACTAAACATGGGTGTTTGGCTGTAGAAGAATCACTTTGCAAGAATAGTGCAACACAATGTCCTAATAATTTATAGCTGAATACACATCGCAAAATAAAACTTACACCAGGTAAATATAACTGTGGAAAAAACAAACTCACTTAAAGAGAACAGAATTTTTTTACCTGAGATGAGAAATTCATGAATGATTCAATTTCACGAGAGGAAAGCAAGTTCTCCTTGGTAATCAAATTAGGAAACAAGGTAGTCAAGGCAGCTAATCTTGACTTTCCTCCATAAATATGTGCACCTGCCAGGAATATGCGCGTCTTACGATTAAAACCCAAAGCAGCAAGCATAAGCACTGTTTCTTCAGGCATTAATGGACATAAGCCTTCAGACTTAAGAGCTGCTGGAGAGGGTAACCTGCAGCGTATTGGAAGATTTGCTTTAGGATAAATTAACATGATTGTGATAGTAATACTCAGCAATTCCAAATTGCAGCGCAAATAAAAACATCAGTGCAGTTTCTCAAGTAGTTTATTATCTAAGGCAGAATTTAACATTGAAATAGGACTGAATCATATTCTCAGTACATAGGGTGATTAATACTCCATCTGCAACCAATTCGCTACTTCCCGGGACAGGGAAAGATGCCCATATCTCAAGAAGCCATTTCCCAAAAACATAGTTCATCCTAGGATTCAAGGTTTTCTTCAGATCCCAAGAACAAGACGTGGATATAGATTTGAAGAAAACTATTGTCTTTAATTTTTAAGAAGTTTCTCACCTCTATTGTGATCTCAGCATGATATGCTTGATGCACAGTTGCCACTAGCTACACTTATCAGTTTCTTACACTATTCTTCTTTTTTTCCTCTTTACTTGTTTTAACATTCTACTTTTGTGTGCATCATTGGCAAGAAGAATCGAATCTTTTAATACATTCCTTCGTTTGGATGTCATGCCAACACTTTCACCACCATGCTATGAAGGCTTTGGGTTGGTAACCAACCACACATTCCACTGTCCCCCAAAATGGAGGATGTTTTTCAGTCCCTGTATTTTTCTATGTTGTGTGTGTCTGTGTACAAAAAAAAAAAAACAAAAAACAAAGACAATGCAGCACATACTTTGTGGCTTTCTTTAGCTCCATCAATGCAGGAAAATGGACTTTACGATATGCTTCCAGTTCTTGTCTTTCTTGTTCTCCCCCACCGAAGTCACACAGAGAATGAGCAACCATATCAATTTCAAACCTCAAGTGTAGAGCTAAGTATCTGGAAGCTTTTCCAGCACGACTTCTTTCACGTTTCATCTTTGGGTCTGCAAATGGACCAACGAGGTAATGATCCAGTAGTCCTGAGTGTGTTGCATTCTGACGCATTCTCTGAATAAGTAAAGCACCAGTTTCTTGTATTTTGGGAACAAATCGCAGTGCATGAAAATTACATCTGCATCGGAGTCTCTAGATGAAGTCCCAAATTAGGAAGGAAGATAAGAAAGAAGAGCACTAAACTAAGAAAGGAGTATGGATAAGTGGTTAATATATCCACAATCAGATAATTCCCAAAGCTGGGAATGGGGTAACATGTCATCAAAGGTTGGGGATTTACCTGCAACTGAAACGGTATAGGGTCAGATGCCAAGCGATTCCCAAATCCAACAAAGTGGACAACTCTATTTAGATGCAAGATAGGAAGAATGTATTTCAAGTAAAAACTTGGTTTTGCCTCTTTCACGATGTCTACATCTGTCACCTATACAGAATTTAACACATTATTACAATACAAATGATATGCATCGGTGATTCAAAACTGTACTTAAAAGTAGCTATTCAGAATAGATGAGATAAGAATCTGACCACACTACCAATTGCCTCCAGATCTAATGACTGTAGCTCTAAAGGAAGCTCCTTTACTATCCGAATATCAAGCCTCAAGTAGTTGATAAAATGCTCCTCCTGATAGATATCGCCGAATTGACTAAGAAATTATAGAATGGGACAGTCACTTCTCCATTGAAAACAGATATGGGATGTGAAAGCAGTTGTATCAACAAAACCACCCAAAACATAAAATGTTAAATAGAATGAAAAATATACATATAGGTGCAACTCCCCGTGATACTATAATCCTTTGATCACTTTGCGGCTTCAACTATAGGACATATGCACTGCCTAATGGTCAATGCACAAACAAATGAATGATGTGCATGATCGATATGCGATAAGATGTCCATACAGGTTAAAGTAAATTCAATTTATGCATGGTCAAACATGAAAATAACAAAAAAAAAAAAATCTTAGATAACCTAGGTAGACAATCACAAAACCCAGGTTCATATAACGGTGTCTGATACATAAACTCATTGCACATGATTAATCATAACAATCAAATTTTACTAACACTTTCAAAGTAACTGCAAAATAATCATCGAACAAAAACATTTGTGATTGTGACTTCTATGGAAGCTTGGGAAATTTAAAACTAATACTTATGTAAATACAACAATGAAAAAAAGAGAAATCAAATTGCATATCTCTCTTGGTAGTTAAGGCATGTACCAAGGAAAATAAAAGAAAGTCGATAATACGCAGAAAAATGCACGATTTGAAACATCATCGAACTCATACAAAGAGTAATTAATGAAGCAAACTTGTACTGTCCCTCAGGGACACAATTGAGAAGTAATCTTCCATAAGGGTAGCAGAAGCCAAACACGCCTTCTAAGAAAAAGGTAAGACAAAATAAATGGAAAATGAAATAAAAAGTAGTATGTCACCTCACATCTTTCCAGACACTACTGTACAAAAATTTTGGAAGAACAAGAGTTGCATTGAGTAATCTAGCAACAGCAACAGCATTGCAGACCTGTTGTCAAAATGGAGCCATACTTCAGTTTATACATAATGGTGTCCAAAAACTACTATTGCTCAATGGGAACAAAACGTTTTTTTTTTTTGGGGAGTGTTGGGGGGGGCGTATGCAATCTAATTACATGGGAACAAACTACTTCTAGAGAATTAATGCAAATCTAACGGTCCAACAAATATGAAAAATCATAGAAGTAGGTAATTTAACATAGACATAACTTACAGCTACTCGCTGCTGGTTGATCCCACCATTCGCGCTAACCATAATGTAACCCTTGTTTCCCTCTGATAGTGTGCCATATAAATCACAATATGAGAATCAGATTTAAGTGATGATGCAGGCACATGAGGACACACACACACACACGCAGACATATATAGAGAGAGAGACCACTAGGTTCCCAGTTACGCTGTTGGGCATAAGGTTTCCATGATGAAGCAGCAACCATGTAGGGTTCCTCCCACAGGTCCTTGGGCTCTGGCTTGTTCTGTCCCTGAGTATTGCAACATCAAGTTAAGTTATGGTAACGAATAGCAATAAAATCACTGTAAAAAATGTATCGGCAGTAAGAATGAAAAACAGGGGCAGACCTAAGTTATCTGAGGGGAGCCATGACGTCACCCAAAACAAAGTCTTCTTCAAATTTCAACCACCAGCCTAGCAATTTCACATTGTTCTCAAAGAGACCCTTACAAATATACTATGATGACCCTTAAATGAACCTTTTGTATTCAACTTGTCCCCTCCCACCCCCACCCCGCGGGAAATAATGAGTTCTAGGTCTGCCTCCGATGAAAACTAGCTGGATTAAATTTAGCAACCAGAGCCTACCTCTGCTAAGGCATGGGCAGCCTTAGCCAACAGTCTTGCATAAATAGTTTTGTGCAGCCTTTTCCCTTTACCAAGCTTTCTCAGTTCTTCCTGCAACAATTACAACAAGTGAATTAGTGAGCCAATAGCACAACAATCTAGACCACATCCATATGTTAAAAGTGTATGACTTCTCCCAATCTCCAACCTCAAATCTAACAACATTTTTATCCTGTTTATTCTACAGGAATAAAATGTTCCGACAAGACAATCCCAGGTATACAGGAAGAATCAACTGGATTCAGTCAGCAGTTGACATGGTTAATGAACATCATCAATTCAAGCCCATAAAAAAGAAATTAAATACTCCATTAATTTTGAAACTCACCTTACCAAAATCTTCCATTGATTCTGAAGATGGCCCCACTAAAGTCCTTTAATGTTAATAGTGGCATTAATACTTTCAGGAAGGCATTGTAAATGTTTAACCAAAAAACAATATTTGCTCTTGCAGCACATCAATTTTAGATATGAAACCCTATATAATTGCCAATATAACATGCATGCATCTTAATAGTTATTGGTATATCAACTTGGGTAGTTAGTTTTAGAGGGTGGGCCTTGGTGCAGCCATAAAGTAGTTCCATTGTGACGAGCATCACCAATTTGAGCCATAGAAACAACCTCTCTACTTGCAAAGGATAATATTGCATAGATCTGATCCTCCACAAACCCCACAGGAACCTCATGCACTGGCCCGCCCAATTTTGGTAGTTTACAAACTAATAATAAACAAATACCCTTCAAATGCCATCATCCCACTATTTGTTTCTCAATTATTACCGAAAATACAGTTCTGCATATTTAGTAGATTTAGCCACATGCTTTCATATTTGTTGCACACTTTCATATTTTCCATCTTTAAATAATTTAGTAAATCACATTTGATGGATTAATATAACGGAAAAACTTGTTACTGCTTAATGTATTCACAATCTTTAGAATTCTTAAACTTCTTCATATCCAAATTTCCATTCATATATTATGAGACTGCTACAGGGGCAGCCCAAGGTCAACTGGGGCCCTAGGCAAAAAATTTATATGGGGCCTATTAATATTTTGTTTAATTTTATTTTTTATTTTTTTGAAATGCAAAATGTTGATCAAGTTTTGACAATAAATCTTTCTCAATAGATAGTACAATTAATTCATTTAATGATAAAATATGTGAAAAAAAATAATTTTAATATAACAAAGAATTATTTTTTATCCATGAACAATGTGCACGCATAAATACAAACACACCCAAAAGAGCTAGAAAAACTTAAATAAAAGCTCACAAATAGGGAATAATTTTGTGACATAACAAAATTAAATATTGAATTGGACTATTAAAATTTGGGCCTAAAAATTTAAATTATATCTAAAATACAATTATTACTTGAAAAAATAAGCCTAACAAACTCTTCCCAATCAAACTTTTAATAACTAGACATAAATTCATCAAAAATATAATTCTCTTACACATTGTCAAAGTTCTCACCTTCTTGAACAATGCAATCAATTAATGCAAGATCCAAAGAACAAAGAGCAATGCTATTGGACCTAATTTACTGATCTAATTCGCTATAACGTTTGGATTGGATTGGATTGGATGTGGGACTCACCAAACATCCAATAGTTCTATTGAAAGAAGAAAAAAGGTTGACAACATTAAGCGAGCTCATACAGTATGTGTTCAATAAAATTAATAAGAAGATCAAGACATACCCGAATGTGTATGGTAGTCGAATTAGCTCTCAAGAACCTGTACTTGAGTCCTCTACTACGACCCGGCTCTTGGATCCGAAAAAGCATCCACCAATTCATCAAGAAGAAACAACCCACCAAAACCACCACCCCTACCGTTACTGCATTCCTATGCCAACCCCTTTTCTTCCTCACCCTCTGCTGTTGCTTCGAATCCATTACAAAATCCAACCAAGACCACAACGAAGAAGATGAAGAAACAGAAACACCCAACCTCTGAGAAAACAGAGTAGTGCGTACTGAAGGCCTCGGAGAGCTATGTCGGCTACTAGGAACCGGGCGTGAAGATGATAACCAGGATGGATTCGATTCAGATCGATCTTAAAGGACAGCTTCGTCGCCGTCGTCGAGGGATTCTCTAACAGTAGCGTTGGATTGAACGGTGAAGTCTGAGAGCTTAGAGTGATTTGGGGTGGTCATGGGTATAGTCTAGTTAGCTATTTTGGGATTGTTGAGAATTTTTCGTTAGGACAAAGGAATAGTGAGAGAAGAGGAGGGTGTTTAGATTCGCAGGGGTTGAATTTTGGTTGTCTTCGGACAAGGAGAGCGAAAGAAACGGGAGGAACGTGAGGCTGCGAATTGTAAGGGGTTGGAAAGTTTGGTAGTTCAACATAAAATTAGGGGGACTTAAATATAATTCTAATAAATTCAAGTGATTACAAGTAAAATTATTTGATAATAAATCGAACTTGAAGTAGTAATGAATATTTATCTACAAAGACCGTATGTGACAAGTTTGATTGAAGATCAATCAGATTAAAGGAAATATTGCATCCTTCAACCTAGGGGTTTGTTTGTTTATTTAGTGGGAGAATAGTAAAAAATGCAAAAAAAAAAATTTTAATTTTTTTTTATGTGTTTGGTTAATATGAAATGAAAAAAATAAATTTTTTTCATACTTGAATTTTCTCACAATTAACTAATTTTTTGTTTTATATAACTATTTATTTTGTCCTTATTTTTTAAAAATATTTTATTAGTTATTAATTTTAAAAAAATATTGGTATGAATTTCTTTAATCATATAATTTGGTCCAAAAACCTTCATATAAAATTAGGTTACAAGCCATTTTTTTTAAAAAAAAATTAACTTTCAATTACAATACCTATTTTTTTTAGGCTGATTTAATATAATTAAGAATAATTTAGACAATTAAAAAAAATTATTATAATTTTACCTTCTTTCAAACAATAGAATAAATTTTTTAAAAAAATTTCTTATAATTTTTTCATCGTAATCAAATATATACATGAAAAATATATTTTTTATCATTTTTTTTACTTTATTTTCTATTATTTTCACTTTCAATTCTTCTGTTTTTTTTTTCAATTCTTCTTTTTTTCTTTTCTTTCTAAGGCGAAAGTTTTGAATACTAAGCATGACATGACCTCACCAAGGTAGGACAAAAGTACAAGATCCGTGGAGTTGTCTTATATGTCTTAGTACACCCATGTGCACTTTGTAAATGTTGGTTATTTGTCTTGTTCTACTTTTAACCTACCTGTATTCCCTTAAAGAAAGCAAATTTAGTGGGCAATTCACATGGCACACCCTGGTCTTGATCCAAGAAAGCTTTACTATTGTAATTCAGATTTAGGTTCCACATGATCATGCAATTACCCTCCTTATGTTCTTGTTCAAAAAACTATGCTACTGACAGAGGATCGTTTTGACATTATGATTTGCGATTCTCTCAATGCTAGATCACCAATCGCTTATTTTACAATTTCAAAAGAAGAAATTAGCTAAAATTATCTTAGATATTCCCGAAAACGTTCAACAACGATTGCAAATACAAGTAGGAACATATTTACATCAAATTGACCTATAAAAGAAGCAGTTTCCAACTAAAATACTGTAAGCAATATAATTACAGTTCCTTTCGATATCGCATTGACCACACTTGGACAAATTTTCCTCCCGAATCTGTTTGCATTTTAGTCACCTTTCAACTTTGCACAATCGTATACAAAAATTGCAAAGGCTGCCAATAACTTCTGCAAGGCTGGATAACTAATATAGCATGTCAATTACCTCCTGTTCAGGAGTCTTGTAAATAAAACCTGATTCATCACTTGATCGCCTTTTGACCACGCTCGCCCTCTGCATTAATCGGACCAGCGCTTGCACAACTTCAGACATGGGGGGACGAAATTCGGGTTCGGGCTGCAGACAAAATGAGAAATGCATATTAACCAGACGTTCTTTTTCGAAGATTTCATAGAACACATATCATGGTGATTCAGAAATTATCTGCTCCATGTGCGTCTACTAGAGATTGTTCGTGCACTAATTAATCTCAAAGATATCAAAATCTGATATTTGGATGTAATAGAATGCGTTAATCAAGTAGCACAAGTTCATAGCTATGCAGAGGGGAAATTCCATCAGAAGGTGACACTACACTCGGTCGCATGCAATACAAGACTCAGATGCAACTTAGCAACTTTGGCTTAGAAGCTGATTGGAACTCAACCTGTCTCCCTACTTGTAAAATTCTAGACCACCACCCTACTGAAAAATTGCAGAGGTTACAGGACATCCGTTGTCTAGCTTGGTCTAGTTGATATTTTTGCACCTAGTTTGAGGGGGAGTGTTGGAGTATAGTCTAGTTTATTAGGGTTTTTTTTTCCTTTTTACCCTTATTATAACTTTTATATTTTGCCTAGACCACAAGGATGTTTATGTCACCTTGTACTATTATTTGGCTATATATAAGGGGCTCTACTCTCAATTTGAGTATCCTTCTCGACTCACAAATATTTCAAGTCACACAAAGCCCAAAAAAATTCAGAAATCACCAATTCACACGTTACCATTGAATTGATGATGGCGTGGCTGAGTGGTTTATCGGAAAAACAACAAAAAAGTTATGAAAGCAACTTTTGGGACTAACGGTTGTAAAGAACTTTACCTGAACACAGAGCGCAATGATGTCAGCAAAACGTGACAAAGACTTTGCAGGATACATGCCATTTAGAGCAGGATCAACCATTTTTGCTAAGGCATCTATATCATGGAGTTGAGGAGTGGCCCATCTCACAAGTGACTGTTCCGATCTCACCCTTGAGCTAAACAATGAAATAACCAAAAGAAAGAAGGAAAAGCATGGACAAATCAGAATCCAGAGACTGAAGAAAAAATACATGTGACAGCTGGGACATATGGGATTGAATTTACCTATCAAGTGGCTTCCGAGCTGTCAACAGCTCCAACATCACCACCCCAAAGCTATAAACATCACTTTTTACAGTGTATATTCCAGATAAAGCAAACTCAGGAGCACTATAACCAAATGAACCCACCATCGGAGTCGATGAAACCTGTCAAATATTAGGGCAAAGATTATCATAGTTGCTGCTTAGGCCTGCTTCTATACCCTCTAGGTCCAGGGTATTTTTAGTCAAAAATAGCCACTTTGCAAGAACAAATTGAAAGCTTGCTTTCCACATTCAAAAAGCTCTGATAGCTTGTATCTCAGACAGGCATAGTTCTCATGATTTTATTATGGGGGGCTTTCAAGTGAAGCAAATAGATATTTGCATAACATTCGGAATAATCCAACTGCAAGGACTTCCATATCACCAAAAAATTTGAGTCATGAGAAGACCTTTAATGGTAGGTTTGGTGTGGGAAAAGGAAGCGCGGTTGGGTAAAGGGGATGTAAAATGGCAGCACAAAAAATGTCCTTTGTTTGGTTAGGGAGGAAAAGTTAGAGACAAGGAAGAAAGGGTGGGAAAAAAAAACAGCCCACCAATTTACATCCTCCCGAAAATGAGAGAAAAAGAAGACGGAAAAGGGGACACGATGGGGTGGAGTTGGTGAACCTTCTTCTATACCTTCATATGGCAGTTTGATTTCCCACCTCTCTTCATCAACTTTCTTCCTACCAAGTTTTTCACGGGTTTGTCAGTCAAATCAGAAGGTTCACTTAGTTGTTTAGTCTTCTTTTTGTCAACGTTTTTCTACAGATTTCCATAGAAATAATAAATGTTGACATTAATTTGAGTCTTTCTTAATTTTGGAGCCTATGACTCATTGCTTGTACAATATTAATATTCAAGTGTAAGGCTTTTATGGTATTTAGTGTGAAGTAATTTTCATTTCATTTTCTTTCTTTAAGTAAAACATATTAGCGTACCAGACAAAAAGTACAAACAAGGAAAATACTGTTCTTTTGTGGTGAAGGATGAAGTCGACAACTCATATTTTTCATCCTTCTCTTTTCCATCATCTTACTTAATAGATTATAAAACAAAAGCAAACAGCAGCTAAACAACAGTTACCCTCTCCAAATTACCTGTCGCTCTGTGTTTGGTGTCAGAGCAGCTATCCCACAGTCTGACAAGTGGGGATTGAGCTCTTCATCAAGTAAGATGTTCGCTGACTTGAAGTTTCTATGTACAACAGAAGGCAGACACACTTCATGCAAGTACCTGAGAGAGATGCTGCGTTTAGGAAGGAAACTCGCACACACACACAGAGAAACAGAGAGATATGACATACTCTAGAGCTCGGGCAGTGCCAAGTGCTACTCTGACACGTGCATTCCATGTCAGCATCTTGCTCCTTTCGTCGGTAAAGTGCAGCATATCATGCAAGCTCCCATTTTCAATATAGTCATAAACCAGAAGACGTTGCCCATGCTCTGCACAAAATCCTGCCAACGGCACAATGTTTGGGTGTCTGAGGCGTGACATATTTGACACAGCTTCAAGAAAATTATCTTCCTCTTGCAGTGACACTGCTGCATTGTCGAGCTTCTTAATAGCCATTATCTAGAACAACAAATACATTCAAATGTCAGGTCAACATTGTAGATATCTAATATATGAGCAGCAAAAACAACTGCTAGTTCAGCTGACGTCATAATAATGCGATACAACATGGCCATGATTGTGCTTGATCGTAAAGGCCATGACATCTCAACCATATATCAAGCATTTGGCTTTAAGTTGAAGAAGCTCAGAAAATGCCATAACAAATTTAACCCTAACAGCAAGAGGAGTAAGACAACCACTCAACAGCTATGTCATTTAGCAAACTCACTAGGCTAAATGGCATATCACTCACCAACAGCACTGGAAGAGGGATTTCATAGTAAACTATGATTTGTATTATTGCTTCCCCTGAAATTTTAATATAACTACTGATTTGTGAAAAGAGACCATATAGTATGGCAATGCCTAACAAGACCGTGATTCAGTAACAGTGATCCTGAGAGAAACAGTGAGGGTTTTCATTAAAAGAACTGCTTGAAATATTAGAGTAACAAAAACCATGTGGTTGGTGTAATGACAAAAGAACACACCACATAAATTAACTAAAAGGTATGGCCTGGATGGATCAGAATGGGAACACACGATTACCCAGTATAATTGATCCGAATGTAGCGAACAAATTTCCCAAGAAGAGAAATATTAAGATTAGCCACAACTAGAATTAAAAAAATAGAAGGACACAGAGAAGGGTGTTGGTATCCCTTAGTATTATGAAGTATGTGGCATGGTCTCCTTCAATGTGAGATAATAAACAGACGGTGAAGTATTACATGCATTAAAATCAGCAAAGCGGTGTGGTTAAATGAGAGACTACAAACTTCAGCAAAGAGGGACTGGATGAAAGAAATCAAGCTACAAAAACTAGAATCCATCCTAGAGGACCTGAACTCTCTCATTATTGCTTAGAGCCACAACTAAGCCGCTACTGACCATCTACTTAGAGAAACATTGTGGTATCTCACTAAAAACTTCTACACCACAAAACATTCTGATATTCCACTGCAAGGTTTCCACCATGCGATCCCCACCTGGGTTCCTAGCATAAATAGAACGACTTGCATTCTTATAAATGATTATGTGATAAGCCTGTTATAACCATTAGGGATCATAAAAATATGTGATTTGAATTCATACAAGACTACACAGCCATAACAGAATGACATTACCTTTGCATTGGGAAAGTCTGCTCTATAAACACGACCAAGTGAACCTTCACCAATAAGATTTTCTTGACCAAAGCTATTTGTTGCTGTTTGGAGAGCTGCAACTGTATAAGAAGTAGAAGTTATAGGAGACTTCACTCTCTTTACGGATCCATTTTTTCCTTGTATCCTCTCAACAACCAACTTTTCGGCAGGTGGCAGCTTCAAATCTGCTACGGCAGCTGTGAATTTTACCCTCTGCTCTCGCATGTCTGTATTCACTACAAAGCACAGAAAAGAGGTCAGGATGCCAGCAATTAAGCTTTCAATGCAATCTTACAAATGAACAAAATTTCAAAGCACAAGCAAGAAACGGAATATCCTCTCGCACAACTTTTTTTTTTTATCACTCTCGCACAACTTAAGATCTGATTCTTTGGCATACATGAAGAAAGGAACTTGTACAATTCACCTCAAAATTTTAGCTACTTAGTCAAATGACCAAGTTATGAAGCCAAGATTATGAGTTGAGTGAAAACTGGAACACATGGGAAGCCAATGGACAGGGGCAATGAGGGAAGACATAGAGTACCTGGTGTTAAGAAAGTTTAGCTTTAGCTTATTATAAGCTTTATTAGGGTTAGTTTAGTCATTCTATTTTAATTATGTTGCCCTGCCTATATAAGGGCTTGCATTGTGTATTCTCAGGTTTATGTTTTGACAGATTATTGTAGCCGTAATATATTCTGATTCTTCTCTCTCTTCTCTCTCCTTTGTTTTGATCAATATTGTTAAGAGTATTCGGATAGTATGTGTAAATTGTTAATAGTGTTAAAGTTGTATGTGTAATTCTTAGTATTATAAGTTAATTATAAATACAATGATATATGAGAACTATGTCAAGC
This sequence comes from Ilex asprella, assembly GCA_023539305.1. Lineage (NCBI taxonomy): Eukaryota > Viridiplantae > Streptophyta > Magnoliopsida > Aquifoliales > Aquifoliaceae > Ilex > Ilex asprella. Next base: position 978,766 of record CM042188.1, read on the forward strand.
TTTTGACCTCTTGGTTCCTCTTCAATATACTATGTTAATCATCCACACTTAAAATGGTATCAGAGCATTTACAATTCTAAATATATTCTAAATAAATTAACACTTTATTTCTGGTGGTGGTGGTGGCGGTGGCGGTGGCAGTGGCATAGTCGTTGCTGGTGGTGGTGGTGGTGGCACAGTTGTTACTGGGTCAAAGCCACTGTCGTTGCTGGTGGTGGTGGTGGCGCAGTCGTTGCTGGGTCAAAAGCCACTGTTGTTGCTGGTGGTGGTAGTGGCGCAGTCGTTGTTGTGGTGCCACGTGTAGTGGTGGTGTCGTCGGAAGGGTGTCGCCGTCGTTTGGTGGTGGTGGTGGTGAGGCGCAGCCGAGTATTAGGGTTTCAGTAAACCCTAATCAACGACGAAGAAGAAGAAGAACAGGAGTAGGAGCTCCACGGGTCAGGGTCCGATCGGGTCAAGCCAGGGTTTTAAAACAAAATCCCGGTTTAGTGCGATTCAGGGCAGTTCATCAGGCCAGAGAGTCAAACCGGTCCGGTTTAGCGGTCCAATCCTTACTTCCAGCCCGGTTTAGTGGTCTAGCCCCTATTTTCGAACCGGTTCAGTGGTCCAAGGGGCTCATCCGATCCGGTTCAGTATTTTTTAGCGGTCCAGTCCCTACTTCCAGCCCGGTTCAGTGGTCCAGCCCCTATTCTCGACCCGGTTCAGTGGTCCAGGGGGCCCATCCAATCCGGTTCAGTATTTTAGCAGCCTTATTTTGTCCATTGTTGCACTGCTATGGACCCCAAGCAAGATACCGGATCCCTTACTCCATCTTTGCCACCTACCTCTACTCCTTCGACTATTATCAATGGTCCCATGACCTCTGTTAAACTCAATGAGACCAACTATACTTTATGGTCTCGATCCGCTCAAGTTTTTTTTCAAGGCAAAGGTTTTAAGAAGTATTTGGTGAACCCCAAACCCAAAGAAGATACTCCTGGGTATGATTAGTGGGAACAAGAGGACGCTCAAATTATTTCTTTATTATTGAATAGCATTGAGCCTAGTATTAGTTCTACGTTACTCTATCTTGACATTGCCAAGGAGATATGGGATCACTTGGCCACTATGTATTCTAGTACCGGTAATTTTACCCAAGCTTATGAGGCTATTCGTTCTCAGATTTTGGGTGGTTCTAGTCTTCCCTCACTACTTGAAGTTTTCTCCCGCATACAGCGTGCTACTTTATCTAATTCAGGCATCAATCAGGGTGTCCCCACTGATCGCTCAGTTCTTGTGGTTCCTAGTAGTCATAGTGATGGTCATCAAGGTGGTCGTGGTGGTCGTAGTAGAGGTCATACGGGTGGTCGTAGTGGTGGCCGTAGTGGACCTCGTTCTTGTAGTCATTGTGGCCGTGGAGGGCACTCTGTTGACTTTTGTTGGGATTTACATGAAAAACCTTCTAGTGTTGCGAATCAGGCTTCCTATCAGGATGATACCTCTGTTGTTGCTTCCATACCTCAGTCGGTTCCACCAGACACTGGATCGGTTACAATTACACGAGAGGAGTATGCTCAGTTCCTGTCCCAACAACAGGCTGCCCCATCTCCCTCTACTGCTACTTTTGCCCAGTCAGGTATTGTTTTCACTTGTTTATTGTCCTCCACTCATAGTCCCTGGATCATAGACTCTGGCTTCTGACCACATGGCTGGTGCATCCGATATTTTTTCTACTTATCAGTCTGCTACTTCCACACATAATGTTACTCTTGTTAATAGTACTTATTCTAAAGTTTCAGGTCTCGGGACTACTCATTTGAGTCCTGATGTGTCTCTATCTTCCGTGTTATTTGTTCTTCAGTTTCCCTTTAGTTTACTTTTCAATAGTAAGATTACACATTCTCTCAATTGTTCTGTAACATTTTATCCCTCTTATTGT
>CM042188.1:985680-998840 GCA_023539305.1 Ilex asprella
CTGAAGATCAACTTGCAGATATGTTTACCAAAGTGTTGAGCCGTACACGTCTTACGGCGATTTATTCCAAGCTTGGATTATATGATATATATAGTCCAGCTTGAGGGGGAATGTTAAGAGTATTCAGGTAGTATGTATAAATTGTTAATAGTGTTGGGATAGTATGTGTAATTCTTAGTATTGTAAGTTAACTATAAATACAATGATATATGAGAACTAGGTCAAGCTTTTGACATCTTGGTTCCTCTTCAATATACTATGTTAATCCTCCACACTTAACAAATATTATCACCTGGATATGACAGGAATACGCCTAAGATAGTGCTCCTTGATGTAATAAGATTGGTATGATCAGGAACCATATTAGTGACATTTAAGCTTACGTGATTTTAAGTTGATATCTGTACTGGGAAGGTTTATGTCAAACACAATAGATTCGTGAAGTACCATAAAATTTCATCATATTAAGGGAAAACATAACTCCATTAAAAAGGATAGAAAGTTTACAACTGAAGAAGTATAAAAGAGACGTCAAAAACTATGTGTAAGCGCTTCAGAAAAGAATGAGCTACAATCAAACCCTGAAGATCAAATATTAAATTTCCCAATAGTCTAAGGGAATATTAGGATTTTGACATAAAAGAAGGTAATTTATTAAGCCTTTTTGGCAGAAAACAAAATGAAAAGACACATTAGGAAATGGGCAAAACAGAAGTTTATGGATATGTACAATAGAATTTACTATCAAGGACAGCTCCTTGGCTTATACATCAGATCAGTATTTAAAAAATGAGGAAGTTACCAGCTGAATTTGCTGAAGCAGAGAAAGGAAAAAGAAAAATACATACCTTTATCAGTGCTAACAGGAAGACTTCCTGCAGAAGGTCTTGTAGCAATTTCTTTCCTGTTGCCTTTTTTAAGGCAAAACACAAGTGCAAGTAGAGCAAAAAGAGCAACCAATGAAGAGCCAATAATTATGCCAACTATAGGTCCAGCTGTCAACCACTTCTTTCTATTTCCTCTGCCTAGATTGGATGATTGACTACCAGAGCCTTGGGGTGTGCGTGCACCAGGAGGAGAGTGGCTGGCATTATTGTGAGATCCACCAGGAGGAGGTGGTGTATATGGTAGTGGTGGAGGAGCAGGAGCATTATCAAATGAATTTCCGTCATATCTGTTTTATTTTGGTTACATCAAAAATATTTCAAAAATGTTAACATCGCAACACAAATGGGCATAGTGGTAATTCAAGGGATATAATTACTTACTTAAAATTAGGGACAGCACTAAGCTCTCTTGGTATCCATCCACTGAAATGGTTGTTTGCAACATTTCTGTGAAGACCATAAGGTGTTAGAATAACTATCATATTCCAAACCCAAACACCAATAAGAAGAAAAACTTACAGATCAGTCAAAGGCAAACCAGCCAAAACATTTAGAGAACCACTTAATTGATTGTTCTGCAAGTGACTGTCACAAATGCACATAATATGAGAAAAACAAAACTGCAGCAGCATTCTAAAAAATTAGCACTTTATTACACTCACAGAGTAGAAAGATTGGACAGTGAACTGAAGGAAGGGGGAATATCTCCAGCAAAATTGTTGAAAGACAGGTCCCTGCATTACAGGCATGTCAATACAACATGGATAACACTTCGAACTTGTCGGGAGAGGAATCATTTGTCATGGGCATGAATAATGTAACATGTAGAACAGTAAGAGAATCCCCTTAACCTAAGTAATGGCTTATCCAAAAAAAATTCTATTAAAAATGGTAGTTGTTCCTGTCAAGTAGTCATCGCACTGAACACAATTAAGAAACATCCTGATGTAAAACAGGTCGCAGCAGATTTCTTGAAGCCGGAGAGCCGTCGTGCATTCAAAGAGCTGCGGAAGGCTACAAAGTGTGGTAAGAGGCAAAATGTTTCAAACTCGGAATTAAGCGGGATGAGTGTCATGTGTGCCGGATCGGACCAATGATCAGCACTCATAGTTTTGCGATGATCGAGGCCCTTTTTCAGCCAAATTCCATCGTTTGGCCCTTTAAGTTTTTGTTTTTTCCGTTTTAAGAAAGAATTCAAAAAATTTAACAAAGCATAGAAGATTTTGAACTTTGTGTCATCAATTTTGTTAGACTACAGATGATACGTGCTTTTATACTAATTAGTTAAATTGTAACTTTCTATTTTTGGTAAATTTCGTACAATTTTCTATAAGATTTTTTGTCGTACAATTAGGGATTTTCTTCTGCTATGAAACAATTAGGGTTTTGACCTTTCCTATATTCATTTCTCGGATGTATTACGAGTTATTCAGCCAATAATAAATATTTTGTTAAAGTTTTTCTATATTTTAGTTGTGGATTTAGAATGCGTATGTGTTACATATTTCTTTGTCCTCTTCATTTACCATTGTGTTACATCAACAACATGCATCAAGCACCCAACTTCTACAACTTGATAGCAAGAGAATTTGAAGCCTTATCATAGTGTAAGCTACTCGCCGAAGTAGATTTGGTCAAGAAGAACACAATAGGAGAGACAGCAACATAGAAAATACAGGCGCATTTGGCTTACTAAACCCCACCATCCATAAAAAAATTAGACCATTCAAGGGGCATTAACGTAGATGGAGTCGAATTGGAAAGACAATCAGTGCTAAGCCATTGTTGGGTAATTGACATAATACAAACACCATTACATTGTAGCCGTTGGATTTTCTCAATTTCAAACTATTAAAAAAAAATGCCAGCAAATGGCTAACAGCATCAAAAGGATAATAAAGAATCACTTAAGCAGATGTCTTACATGGTAGCAAGGACAGAATTATTAACAAACATATCTCCAATCGATTGAGAGAGCAAGTTACCGCTGACGTTCCTAAAACAAAGAATAATAGGGTTAGAAATACTACCCAAATGACTAGGTTGTTAATATACCAATGGAGACAACACACACACACACCTGAATATTGATACTCATAATTAATATTGTGTAAAATTTAAGACAATGAACATCAATGGCATTCAGGATATGCCACTCACAAATAACTAAGAGCAACCATGCTGGCAATGGAATAAGGAAGATTCCCGCTTAAATTGTTGTCTGCCAGATTTCTGCATCAGACAAATGGATAAGGAATGTACATCAAGCCTTGAATTAAATGGCTTTTCAAACAAAACATCATTTAATGCTTTTAAATATTACAGGCTTGTAAGATTTGGTGGTAACTGGTATGGAATTGAATCATGGATGTTGTTGCCACTCAAATCCCTAAAACAAACAATAGATCACAATAACATTAATAACATATCAGTCAAAATTTTGAGGGAAAAAAAAACAATTACAATGTCTTGGAAAGTTAAAGACTCTAAAGAATACTCTTACATTGTTCTCAAGGATGTAAGGCTGTTCAGCGAGTATCCCATCGTTCCGTTGAGTCCTAACCCGGAAATATGACTGTTAAACAATAAAAAATGATTCTCATGACTCACTAAGTCGTTCTTAGACCACAGAATACAATCTACAAAAAGGCTATTCTTGTATGATATAATCCTGCAATGAGATTATATACACTCACATAGAAACAACAGCAGAACCCTGGCATGTAATCCCCTTCCATGACTCTCCACACGGATCACCACCACTTGATTTCCAACCAGCTAGCTGTGAGGGACTATTCAATGAAGTGTACATCACCTGAAGTGCCTGCACTGTAATTCAAATCACCTCATTCAAACCCAAAAAATTATTAGGCATTCACATCAAAATATTCTACCAACAGTTACATGCCTCTATGTATGTATCTAGATAGATGTAAATATACATGTGTGTGTGTGTGTGTATTTGAGTGTTTTTGTTTGTTTTCATGTATTTAATAGGCAAAGATCACTCCCTTATGCCGTAAATGCTCAATCTTTGACTTGCTTGATCACCAATCACAACATATTACAACAAAATTACTTCAAATCATTTCACAAACTCTACATGTCTACAGAAGCAAACACCCATTTCGCTACATCAGGATAAAAATCCCTCATTTACACATCAAAAGCTCAAATTTCGAACTCACAATCACTCTCGAGTTCGTCACGTGGCAAAAAACTGTAGCCCAAACTCGACAATCGCATCACATTATCAAATAAATCAATCAATCAAAACAAAAATAACAGCAAAAGTTACAATGATCAAAATGAAAAAAAATATGTTACCATCATTCGGACCAGTAGTTCCTTCAACAACATTCAAAGCAAAGATCATCGTACTGATCAACACCATTAACTCAGGAAAAAACTGAGAGGCCGATATTGAGCAAGCTCTGTTCCTCTCCATTCCTGTTCTTTACAGTGACTACAGTTAGGAAGTTCGCATTCGTTCAACTAAAAGACATGCAAGAGAGGCATTGAAGTGAAGAAAAAGAAGAAAATAAGCTGAGATCGTATCGCCATTGAAGAAAAGGACTTCGAGATTCGAAGCTTAGAGTAATGAAGAGAGAGACACCCAGTGTGTGTATATATATAATATATATATACGTGTGCGTATCTATATCTATATGTGTCGGCGATAGTGAGAGAGAAAAATTGAAAAACAGAGTGAAAAGTTGGCAAGCAACGTATGACACTTGCTTTTCAAGGTGTCTGTCTCTCTGTGACGTTAGAAGACCATATTGCCCTTGGTGATAAGTCGTAATTGTGGTAATGCCATTCATAGGACCACCGACGGTGGACTAGGATTGGGATTATTGGAAGCTAGATGCTGAGAGGACTGACGTTGACGAAATTGTTCAAAATGACTAAAGTGTCCTTATGTGCTCAACTTTAGCGGGACTTGGCACTTTGTCCTTTTTTGACTTAGGAATATGAACGTGTTTGATGACTTTTTTTTTTTTTTGTGGGGGAAGAATCCTCCAATTTATAATATTTTTTTTTGAGTTTGGTCATTAATATTTTTTAATTTGTTATCGTGAATTTAGATTGAGAGATACAACAGCTTAATGGTGCATGGTTGAAAATGATCTACATCATAAGACTTTAAGGGTGTGTTTGGTATGAGCGTTTGGGAACATGGGTTAGGGAGTAAATCCACTTAAATTCATATTTGGTATGTGTAAAGTAAGGATAGGATTTCAAACCCGGTCCAGTCATGACCCGATCATAAAACCCTCATTCATGGGTTTCATGGTTTCATGAAACCCAAGGGGGGTGAATTTCATACGTGATTTTGGGGGTTTAACATACAAATGACATTTATACCCCTATATATCATATATACCTCATATATACAAATTGAGTAAAGAGTGAAATAGTCATTTATATATAAATATTACCATAATAATCATATATCCTACGCATACCAAACATGGGTATAGATAGCATTGAATGTTGAATCCCATCTTTGAATTCTATCTTTGGGTCAAATCCAAGTTTGGACAATCCAATCCAAACCCCTCCCAAAAAACATATCAAACACACCCCAATAATTATTTCTCAAATCCAATTTAAAAAACATGGTTACCAACAATGTTAGTGTACCAAAAAAATAAAATAAAACTAATAATTTACCAAGTTTTTACCGACGTTAAACAAAGTTGCAAATTTTATTGGTGCTAAATATAATTCATCTAATATGAGAATAGGGGCGGTACCAAGAATTAAGTCCTGCCCCACATGGCTCCGCCATTGTTAGAGGGAGAGGAAAAAAAAAATGGTATTCTACTAAAAGATTTGTAACCGTTGAACATTGAGATTACCTAAATTTTTTAGAACTCAATGGTCAAGAACTTTTGATAGTTGAAATGGCTTGTAATAAATCCAGTCAAAACGTTATTGAATGTGGTAATATCTCCTTAGAAAAAGATTTGGTAGGATAATTAAGTCAAACTTTAGCAATTTTTGTTAATTGGAATTCATATCTACCATAGTATTAGATTTTGCAGTTATAGAAAGCACGAGTTCAGTCAAACTTTTTTATTAATAATAATAAAGGGAAATGAAATTACGATTTCAGCTCTTCTTGTTTTATCCGTTCTTTTTGGGCGATACTCCTGCTCTTTCTGAATTAAAGAAAGTCCTTATTTTTTAGTTAGAAAGCGAATGAGGAATTAAACTTTTATTGTTGTTATGATTAGTGTAATTCCTTTCTCACACTACTTAGATCGCTTAATATAAATGTGGTTTGTTCTATTATATTCAAGTGAGTCGAGAAAATCTAAAACGATAATCAATCATGGTTCTATTCTTTGAACTTAAATCCACTACAACTCGTTATTGTATAATTAATTCATTAACATAGTACCAAACTGCAGGTGACAAATTGAGAAGGATCACAATTATTTTCTTTTGCGAATAGAAGGCAACGTTTGACCTTGAGGTGTCTTAGATTCCCTTGGTCAAATCAAAATAGTTATAAAAATGCCACTTGATAATTATGCAATAATTCATTTGCCGAGCAAGTGTCTTAACCGAGTTAAGCTTAGTTGTATTTAGGTAGAGTGAGCAAACTCAAGTTCAAGTCAAACTCAAATTCTTACTTAAGTTCAGTTTCTGCATAAGTTTGTAAACATTTAAGTTGAAATTTTAACTTCCAAAAATATTACGCTATATGATGAGAGAGAGACACGTATACAATCTAGAGATAATTTTGCGACTCTAAGGGATAACTTAAGTGATAAACATAGATGAATTGTAGATTTAGTACTGAGTTCGAGTCTTCACAATTCATTGGGATCAAACCATAAGAAATTTATCCAAAACAAATACCCTAATCTAGGTGTAAATGGTCTGTTTTTGACCGGACCGAGAAGAAGATTAGTCGAAATACACGTAAGTTGTCCCGAATACCCCCGACCATTAACAAAAAAAAAATAAGTTTTGCATTGTTCATCTTTCTCAGATAACAAGTGTTTGGTGATAAATTAGATCTAATTATAAAGAAGAACTTTATTCGAATTAAGCTGAATCAAATGAGCCACGCATTACTTGAAATTCGACTCATTTGTGTGAAATGATATAAGAATTTGATAAAATTCAATTCATTTTACAATTTGAACCAACTTAAATAAATTAAAACCTAATCAAACTTTGAGCTTTTCTTTTATGTCATTTTCACAAAGAATAAATGATCGCCATCGGCCGACGCATACCCCACGTTTTTAACTCATTTTTAACATATATTGTGGCAAAAAAAAAGACCGACACTCCGTGGGACAACAAACCACGGTATGATGGATAAGTTTTTTTTTTTTTGTTTTTTTGATAATTTTTTTTTTTAAAAAAAAGGGGTGAGAATAAGGAAAAGCGTCCAGCGACCACCCTTATCCACTCGGTGGTGATGGATAAGGTTCTTGCATGGATTTTTTTTTTGATCAAGATTCATGCATGGATCTTAGATCATTGGGTTTTTCGGGCCCGGCTCATAAATCACAAGGCCAATGCAAGGCAAACTAGATATTCGGTGATTTTAGGTTTTAATTGTCATTATACATTTTTTAAAATTAAAAAAAAAATTGTATGCAACATTTATTGAATTAAAACAAAAAAATATAGGAAAAATTGGACTAAATAAGTTCACATAGGTTGTTAAATCAAATTAGTGGAATTTTTTTTTATAGCAACAGTACTTCACTATTGGGGAGGGGGAGAAAAGTTAGGGGAGAAAATGGGATTAATATTCATTACAGCAGTGATACCACATGACAATGTGATATAATATAATCAATTAATAATATTAAAACAAATAAGTAAATAAACACTTTTTTTCTATATAAATTCAAGTAAAATTCCCCTTACCAACTTAAAGTTTCATTATTAATTGATGATAGGTCCCACATTAGTGGATATTTGTAAGGTGAAAGAGGTGGGTGGGCCTATTCCTTATTTCATGGGAGCAGGTCTAACCTTCAATCATTTTTATCACCATTGCTCAATTATTGTTCACCTCCATGCCATTGATCTTTCTGTCCCTTGTCTGTTATCTAAATTTGGTTCTGTGATTAGGAATCATATTGATAGAAACATGAGGATAGTTCAACCATATGCGCACACAACAAATTTTAGGCAATGGTTGGGTTGATTAGGACGGAGAAAACTCCAAGTCATAACTGTAAACATTCGAAATTAGTATTATAGTTGGAGATTTTAAAATACGTGATTGCAATGTTGCATAAACCTCTCTTCATTTTCAACGTTTTATTTTATGTTATTTCATGTGAATCGCTTGATCCAGTTTCGCAACGTCACGACTACTGCGTTTCATTGAGCTCTGAATAACCAATCTGTCAACCTTGATTCATGTGCGTCTCAAAACAAGGTTAGCATGAGCATGTTTCAAAAGGTTTCATTTTCAAATGAGTTGCATATGCTAACATGCTAAGATCACAACAAATGATAAAACTTAGGAAAATTTGGAGGCCAGTCCCCCTATATGAACTTGTTTGAACTTCAAGTCCGTCAAAAAAATTTATTTTTTATGAAGTCCGTTTTTTATCAATTTTACTATACTATCCCTTCCCTTTAATAGTGAAATAAAATTAAAAAATAAAAATTCCTAAATCTTAAGAGTTTGACTAACATTAAAATATTTTCTCTCTCATATCTATTTATATTCATATATAAGTTAAGAGTTTGACTAACTTTAAAAAATTTCCTCTCTCTTATCTATATATATAGTAACATTAAAAATAAATAATAATAACATTCAAATACAAAAAAAATTATCATTTGGACAAAAAAAAAATACATTTAAACACACAAAAATAGTAATATTTAAACATTAAAAAAATTAAAGCATTTAATATTAATATTTTTAAAAAATAACAACAGTAACATGTTCAACAAAAATAATAACATGCTTAAAATAATAATAACATGAACAATAATATACTCAACAAAAGAAATAACATGAACAATAACATAATAAAAAATAATAATAATATGAATTTAAATATATATGTTATGTATAAATATATATATACCACTTTCCTCACCATAACACTATCGTCACCTCCCAAACATGTCAACCATCATGTTATCATCACCTCCACAACAACGCTCACCACCATCACCACCACACAAAAACCCATTCAAGCTCCATTTCGATATATATAGAAAAAGATAGAGAACTTTGAATTTAATATATATATATACATATAGAGAGAGAAAGAGAAAGAGAGATAAAACTTTGAATTTAATATATATATGAATAGAGAGAGAGATAGAACTTTAAATTTGATATATATAGAGAAAGAGAGATAGAATTTTGAATTTAATATATATATATAGAGAGAGAGAGATAGAGTTTTGAATTTGATATATATATATAGAGAGAGAGAGAGAGAGAGAAAGAGAGATAACTTTGAATTTGAATTTTAAATTTATGATGGAAATTTTATTGACATATTTAATTGACATTAAATTAAGGAATAACAATTTTCAAAATAAGAAATTAATTTAACTTCCTTTCAAAGTAAAGTATTTTTGAGATTAAAAAAAAAAAGTAGACTTTAGTCGTTCCATAAAATTTTAAACATGAACTTAACTTCTTATAAGTTCTCTTGTAAGACTTATCTTTAAACAAGTACATCTAGAGAAACTCACTTCCAATTTCCACTAAAACTTAACTTTGAACTTGTTTATCTTAAAAGGCCCAAAGCCCATCTATAGAAATATCTAACAAGCAAATTTTGGAAACCCACCAGTGCTAAGAATTGAAGCTGCTGGTCGATTAGGGTGGCCATGGGCTGATCGACTCACCTGACTTTAGAAGCCCAACCCAAAAATTCAAGGCTTGGAAGAATTTTTGGACCATGCATGAGATTTGGGCCACAATATCTTCTATTAACAATTAAGTTAAAATTAGAGCTAAGTCCTCCTTAAGAAACTTATAATAAATTTTAATCCATCAAAAAAAATTATTTAAAAATAAATTCATTTTTAATCTTACTAATAAATAATTAAATTCACTATTTTTTTAAAACTCCAAAATACATTTCCTTAAAACCAACTTTGAATTAATTTCGTAACTTGAAAATTATTATCCCTTAATTCACTATCAATAAAAATATGCCAATAAATTTTTTTACATAAATTTAAAACAGTTATATAACTTATTTCCAAGTAAATTTAAGTGATAAATTTAACTTATTAAAAATCTCCTAAAAAGGACCTAAAGTCTCCTAAGAAAGACCTAACCCCAATTTTCACAAAAGAAAATATAAATAAACATTCAAACAGGCCCTAGAAATCTCCCCCTTTGACAACAATGATAATGATTGAGCTTTCCAATAGGATAGGCTCTAAAGGTTATGAAGCATGAGAGGGGCTCCATAAAGCTAGACAGTCGTATCTAACTTTAAGATCATCTTCAATAAAAAATTAATTTTTTATTTAAATTAAAATTAAAAAAGTAAAAAAAAATTATTTGATATAAACCTCTACAATAAAGAAACATAAATTTAAAGAAAGAAAAACTCGAATTTAAATGAAAAAAAATTTAAATTTAAATGAAGATAAAATATAACCATTGAATCTTTAAAAGATGGTAAAATTTTATGATTAAAGATTTAAATCTCTCCTGATTTAGATTTAAAAAAAAATGTCCCTTTATTTGATATGAATACGAGTATAGCATTGAAAAAATATTTTAGACCATTTTTATCCAAATTTAAATTTGAGTAAAAAACTCTTAAAAAATTTCTCCAATCTTACACCCATACTCGTATCAAATGAAAAAAACTCCTTTTTTTTCACTTAAATCAAGAGAGACTTAAATTCATACCGAATTTTTTAATGGTGAAATTTCACCCTTCTTTAAAAATTCAATTGTCATAATTTACCCTTTTTGAAATTTAGAATTATCCTCATTTAAATTTGAATTTATTTTCCTTTAAATTTAGATCTCTCCATATACCAAATTAAAAACTTTTTTTTACTCAAATTTAAGTAGGAGTTTGAATTTCCGTTGAAAATAGTGTAAGAATGATTATCTATCTAACACAAGAAACCTCGCTAGCAGTTCTAGCCCTCAAATATGAGTTAAAGATATGCATCTAGACTCACCACATTTACATGCAAAGATTCGACGATAGGCACCCTTTGAAGTGCTCCTGACAACTGAAAAATGATCAAAAACCAAGTCCCTCAGCTCCAAATAGGTCACACTGCAAAATGCAAATAGGGCATTACTACCATAGGGGCCAAGAACCTTCATACTATCATGAAAAAAATTGTCAAGCAAAGATTCAAGATATGTCAAACAATATATCAACGAACACAAACGGAGTACTCAAAACTTACCCACGTAATACAGGACATAACACTAAATATTTAGCATGAGATATTCTTTTAAAAAGTTCAAGTAGATTACTAGGTTCTACTTCGACAATGAGTATTACACTAACATTAATTTCTACCCTGACTAGAGAGGAGGGTTGATTTTTTATCAAATACAAAGCCTCAATACATCGTCAATGACATGATACTTTTAAAAAGTTCAAGTAGATTACTAGGTTCTACTTCGACAATGGGTATTACACTAACATTAATTTCTACCCTGACTAGAGAGCAGGGTTGATTTTTTATCAAATACAATGCCTCAAATACATCGTCAATGACATGATACTTGAGAATTGGTGCATCTAATCGAAACCTTAACCTCGTCGCCATCAAAACCGTCTACAATCCCATCACCACGCAAAATGGTCTTCAACTTTCTCAAATTAGGAGCACAAATATCAATTAATACATCATCATACTCACAAGTATGTTTGATTCTGTGCATGTTCATAAAAAAAACCATCCAGTCTGCTTCTCTCAGCAACACTTTCTCATAAGGAAATTCTAATTTGGCATGTCTTTCTTAAGTACTTTCGCCTCTTTGCCAGCAAAATTACGAGAAAGACAAATTGTCATCTTAATTAATACTTTGGAGTTTTTCAGCAAATACTTCAACAACTGCAGCTCATCATAATATCCCTCAAATGCACCCACTTCAATTACTCTCTAAGTGCGACAGCAAACAACTAGGCAATACACTCGACTGCATCAAATTGAACACTTCATCGAAATCATTATCTTCGTCACTCAAATCATCATATTCTGTTTCCCCAAACACTAACTGTGTTTGTTGAGCTCTAGATCAAAAAAAAAGGAAAGAAAAGAAAAAAAGCTTACTCCCTCTACTTCAGCTCTAAATACGTCATAATTCGAAAACGTAAAACGAGCATGATCATTGACAAGGGCAAGAACCTGCATAAAGTAAAAGCAAATAACAGTCAAGTAGCAAATACCTGCGCACCCTACCAATAGGTGCACACATATAAATAATCAATACTGTAGACCCACCCTCATGGTTGCATCAAATAACACCAGATACTTTACATGGGATAGTTCTTTCAAAAGAACAAGTACACGACTAGAAGCGTCAACATCCACATAGTCATAGTCCAACCCAAGATTAATTTCTGCTCTCACCAAAGAGGGGGATTTGTTCTTTATCAAATGCAAGAGACTAGACGTTTCGTCAATAATAAGGTGCTCAAGACTTGTTGCATTTATTAAAACCTTAATCTTGTGGCCAAGGGGAGAGTCTCCAAAATCATCGGTATCTATACATGTCTTCAACCTTCTCAACTTAGGGGCACTAATATCGATTAATGCTTCAGCATCATCAATTATGTGAACATCATCAATTGTGTAAAACATGAAAACCACAACATAAAATTAAACGGAAATTGTGGGATAATGAGAGCGTTGGGATTTGAAAATAATAGAAACAATAATCATAACAAGTAAGAAACCCAAAAAGAAGCAAATATAGTCATGTGTAAAACGCATTTTACATGTAAAAGAAAGCCAATGGAATTAGAATAAATAGTTATACTTACCTTTTCACTACCAAACTCGCTTTGCAAATATATCTCGTTCAACTCTTTTTGTTCATTCATAAGCAAGCATCCCTTCCATAAACAACTAAAATCAAAACACACGTTAGAATAGTTACGCAAATAAAAATGAAAATCTAAAGAATTACAAACAACAATAAGAGAAGAATGATGAGGTGGAGCAAAAGAAGCTAAAAAACAATAAACCCAAATCCCTATCCCCTAAACCCCTAACCCCGTAACACCCTATCCCCTAAACCCCTAACCCCGTAACACCCTA